>KN889416.1:0-11814 GCA_000934455.1 Apostichopus parvimensis | reverse complement strand
TGTTAGTATAATACAATGAGGTTCACTGTTACCTTGAGGTATAGTAATAAACTACCTCAGAGGTACGTTTAATCATGCCTATCTCCTATCATGTTAGTATATAATACACAGGTATGTTTCATCATGCCTATATCACATATTGTTAGTATAATACAATGAGGTTCACTGTTACCTTGAGGTACAGCTTCATAGATGAGATGAGGCATCTGCTGGCTGGTTGTGGAGTATTGGATACAGATAGAGTAGTAGGAGGAGAGGTGTCTGCTGCCAGAGATTCAGGAGCACCTGGTTGTACATTGGCAACGATCTGGCCATCGTGAGTCAAAGAAGAAAAACATTAAAGGGTGTGAAGACTCGCGCAAAAAGAAACGTCTAATGCCGGTAATCTGACCTAGTTTCGAATGAGGTGTAACAGAAGTGTTAGACACCACCATCGATCCCAGAAAATACACACACAGCTTGCTACCGTCGGTAATTACACACTAGTGTACAGTCAGTACATACAGCTGTGGTCAATACCCACAGCACAGTGTATAAACGATACAGCTATGGACATCTCAGGTCCAGCTAAAGATAACAAGGTATCACGTTTCATTACTGTACTGTCTGCATTTTGTAGCGACACGAACAAAACGTCACTTGCAAGCAACGGAAAGTTAACTTTTTCAGATGGCCGCACGCGGTTTGGGGCAAGTCTTCAATGCCTTTAAATTACTAGGAACCACAGCAAATGCGATTGCATAAAACAAATCTACTTGCTTAAACAAATTCCCACTGGGAGTTTTCCTTGAATTATTACAAATCAACATGTGTCCATTTGGGTAGAAAAATGCCAGGTTTTTTTTTTTCAACTGTCAAAAGGTAAAATCCACTTGCATTTAGCCAGTGAATAGCTCAACTTTCGAGGCCTGATTACTGAAATAGTTACTTTTGAGTAGACAGCTAATCTATAGATCTGATGGGAGTTTTTATAATTTGAGCTAACTAAGAGCCTTTGCATCAACTCAACACAGTTAAAGCAGATATTTTTGGTCAGAAATTGGTAATATTTTTCTGGCTTTCAGCTACAAAGCTTGCTTACAACATGCTAGATCGAGTAGCAACATAAGGCCAATTTCAGTCGCTTTACACTAAACTGATCCTAATTGGTAAATAATTGGTGATTGAATTTTGCTTTCTCAAATTTACAGTGCAACGTTTTTAATAATATATACTACACTTGTTATATCTAATTCAATCAGATTCAAGCTGAAAGTACATGCAGTTACTTGTGCAAACTAATCTTTTTTTTCAAGTTTTTTTGAATTCTTCCTTAAAGAAGGTGGTCAAGTAATGCTTCTATTTTAATCACAAGTAATTTCCATCCTTGCATCAGTATGCCCATCCCCTGCAACAGAATAAAATAACAAAATAATGCTTTCTTCTTCATTGAGTCAATTGAATTATGTGGAAAAGCTAATAAGTAAAGACTAAAACGAGCATCGACTAATACAAGCCTCGGTAAGCAATTTCAGTCAGCAATTACCAAATCATATAAGGCTAAATTAATATGTCAGACCAAAAATTCAGCATAACAAAAGGTTGTAAAATGTATCTTTGTGAAATCATTAAATATACTGACAGTCCGAGCCATTATCCCAACTTTTTTTCCCAACTCGTTCACACCCCCCCCCCCCATTCCCTGACCCCAAGATGGAGAAGGTCGGTTATGCCACAGATGAGCAATCACATCCTAAACTATGGACTAATGTAGACTGAATCATTTTCTCCTTCAAATGGGACACTGATGTGGCACTTGACACTATTGGTATTGTAATCACTGATATGACTTCTCAGTAGTAATGGACGACACTTAGGCAACTTGTTCCAATGCTCAGTACAAGAAACAGCAACAGACAAAGACACAAATAAGACTGAATAATTACCACATTGCTATGAATCTGAGACCCTTTGAAGTTTCCCTCAAAGATAACATGATGAAACCCTGCCTTCTCTGGGGCCTGTCGATCTCTGAGTATGAAAAGCAAAACACAGTCGGGAATTATCAATGATAGAATCATCAACTATCACAGTGGGTCCACAAACTTTAAGGCCCAAGACCCAGTTTAGTCCACGAGGATTGAGCTGTGACCCACCCACCCAGCCATCCTCCCCCCCCCCCCAGAATCAATGCTCAAAATGCATGAAAGCTAGCTTGCACTATGCACTTGATGTTACAAAATTTAACTGAACCAATCTACGTCGTTAAACTTAAAACTTGGAACGACTGCAAAAATTCAGGGACCTGCTTTCCGGGTGAAACCCATAGATTGAGAAGGACCATCAATCTATTTGTCCTCTGCACAACTTATAAATCAAATGTTAAAAGGAATTGGCCAGTCATATTTGTGCGATTTTAAAAGAATTTTTTTAGTCCCCGTAACCATCACACAAGGGCTTACATCCCTCGGACACTCATTGATATGGTGAGTATTACACATTTTCACAATATCTCTCTCTCTCCACCTCTCTCTCTCTCTCTCTTTAGCCTTCTGCATGACAACGCAGGGAATCATTAAATATTAGCCTTGTTGAAGAGTACTTTTGATCAAGTTTCTATAAAGGTTTGTGTCTCATAAAATGCTAAAATAACAACAACAAACAAACAAGGTCCTAAGTACAGTGACTGTTACAGATCTTCACCTTTGTGTATTAAACAATTTCATAACTTGGAATAGTATTGCTCTATACAATAACCGATCCATTCATGTCAGTTTTAATCCTCACCTGAAGTAAAAACAGTTGGGATCATCCTCCGTTTGATGGGGGTCCACCACCCAAGAGAAGGCCGATGAAGGGGGTAAGACTTGTTGACTGGAGGAGGGCTTCCACTGTCTCATGCATATACAATGCGATGGTAGATTGTCTAACACTGTGCCCGCCTCACTCTCTACTCTGACTTCAAAATCTGCAACAATTTATAAAAAGTGTAAAACAAAATTATGGTCCAAGAAATAAGATAAGAAATCAAATTCTTGTTTCAACTGTGACATAAAAGCATTTTGCTCTATTGCCACTTTCTTGTTAGGACTAAAACTAAAAAATTACAAGCCGAAAGTTTGTTTTGCCATCACTTTTGCACAAAAGAACCCCTTTTTGAAGTAACATACAATGTTGTCTGTCACATGAGATCTAACGAATAAATAATGCAGAATGATACCACCATGGCAACGGATTATTGGAATCAAATCCTACATCTGGAACCAGTTAAGTTGGTTAATTCCTTTTCGACCACAACATCTATTTTACATATATGCTATTACGCATACTCACAGTTTTAAAAACTTAACACATAAGCCAATTTTAACTTTGTGGACTTCCTGTTGAAGTAACTTTCTTTTGTTCTTGCCTAAAACCAAATTATTCATACGAAAAAAAAATTGAAAACATTCTACCTGGCATTGCTTCCCCGACTCTGTACGTCCAATTCTTCTTGTAGTTAACAGAGAGTTTAGAAGGCTGTGTATCATCGGCTTCGATCATCACAAATAATTTAGGACCGTTCAGTTTCTTTCTTCCGATCGTAGCTGACGTACCAATCTCGTATCGGTTCCTGAAAAAAAAGGATAAAAAAAGAAGATGCTACCACAGGCTTAAGTTTATGAAAGTTGCTCATTTGCTGCTCTGTAACTAAAGATTAAGTGGCCAAAAATTGGTAGATTGTACTTTTGTCATTACAGAAATTTCTTGATTAGATTTCATTGACCTTTGAACTTTTTGTATTTTATGCTATAAACCGAAGATCAATGTTTAACTTGAAATAATCAACCTTTACATGTTGGCCTGGTTGCCCTTCTTTTTTATCCACTGGACTCAATCTCTAAGAGTACTTCACACCGAGAAGCCCTCAATTTTATTTCAAGTAACTAGTATCTTATGATGGAGCCTTTCATCTCATCCAGGATGATGCAATACGCTAGGGTGATTAAAAGTGGGTCTCAAATATCACCTTGATGGCAGATTCATTCCTCTCCCTGCTCCAAACATTGACAAGACTCATATTAACAGATCTTGAACCTAGACCCTCCCCCCCCCCCCCCCCTCCCCTACCATATCATGCATCAACAAGATCGGTCTACTGTACTTAATGAGATATCTTTTGAAAGTTTACACAAATGTTAATAGTTTCATTGAGGCATGGTTCCACATGCCTGTGGGTTTAAGCATTTCTAAACAATGGCTGTTTGAACTTAGAACATTTCCAGCTATGCACAATACACATAGGCTTGGCTGCAAATAGTCTTGTTTGAATTGTGTGCTTGTATTAATGTCAGTGAAGAAACTTCACACAAATCTAGTTTGCTATTTCAACAACTAACTCCAACACTTTGAATTGCTGTATAACACTTTCTTAGCAGAACTACCTGCTTTTAATAGCCTATTTTGCATACATGAATCTGGGCGGAAGGACTAGCCATGAATGGACGAGACTAATAGCTAACTAATCATCTTAGAGAATATATTTGTGTAAATGAAAAACAAGAAACTGACTGGGAGTCTGGGAGATAACAAATTTGAAAAAGAGCTCAGTAACAAAAGGTTTTGGCTAAAATGAAATTGAAACCAGTGATCTTAGGAATACAAGTCCTGTGCTGTATTGACTGATCCATCCAGCCTTCAGTTGGTGGTGATCCCTATATAGCCATTTCTTTACTAGGGGTGTCAGTTAGAAACAACAGTATATTGAATATGGTGTAACCAGTGATCTTAGGAATACAAGTCCTGTGCTGTATGGACAGATCTATCCAGCCTTTAGTTGGTGGTGATCCCTATATAGCCATTTCTTGCTAGGGGTGTCAGTAAGAAGCAACAGTACATTGAATATGGTGTAACCAGTGATCTTAGTAATACAAGTCCTGTGCTGTATTGACTGATTTATCCAGCCTTCAGTTGGTGGTGATCCCTATATAGCCATTTCTTTGCTAGGTGTGCCAGTATGACACAACAGAACATTGTATATGGTGTAACCAGTGACCTTAGGAATACAAGTCCTGTGCTGTGTGGGCTGATCTATCTATCCTTCAGTTGGTGGTGATCCTTATATAGCCATTTCTTTATATAGCCATTTCTTTGACGGAAGTGTCAGTAAGAAGCAACAGTACATTGAATATGGTGTAACCAGTGATCACAAACCAATTGCATTATACAAACCCAGAAAGCAACAGGGAATGGATTTTGTGTATATTTCATGAGGTACATATATTTCAGTTTTATAATCCACAGTGAATTTTAGTAGTTTATATTTAATTAAGTGGCAAAAAAGATGCCTGCAAATATCAATATTTAAATATCATATCTAAATGATGTTAAAAGCTCACCAATCCCCTTCCACATGTGGTCTCCCAAAATCAACTCTCCCATTTTTCTGTGCTTTCAAACTCAAGTTCACATTTTTCAGCTGAGAAGGAAAGAAAAGATCGACACAAATCAGACGATCCATTAAAACATTCGTTAAATTAAGTTATGCAGTAACGAATGTTAAAATATTCTTTAGGTCATCCCTACGGCCGAAAAAGAAAAAATGTGGAATCTTTTGTGAAACTAAACAAAATTGGCCTATCAAGAACATGGATATGGATTTTGAGAGATGTGATTGAGTGTTTAGTTTTGGTTTTCTGAGAGGTAGTTGGGAGTCTCTAAAACATTAGACATCCAGTAAGAGACAAAAAGGTTTAGTTTCATGACAGGTATATAGTGTGTAGTAGAACAGTTAAAAATAACTACAGTATAATATATACAGACTATATATTCTGGTAATGGTCTTGATACATCTGTACAGGGAGTATGCGGTACTATATAGTATAGTATGAAGTACAGTGTGCATAGAGACATTGCATGAGTCCAAGGATAGTGTACTGACATGTTGTGTGTTATGTACCATAATAAGATATATACTATTAGGGTGAGTCAAGAGACTTTAAGTAAAGGTTTCATTGCCCATACATGAGGCCCGTAGCCAGGACTCAAATTTAATTTTGGGGAGGGGAGGGGGAAAGGGAAGGGGAGGGGGAGGGGGAGGGGGAGGGGCCTCATGGGATGGAATAGCAAAATGAAAGAGGATAAAATGAGTACATCGACAGGTCAAACAATCCTTGTGGTCTTAATTAACAATACAAATTTTTTTTTAGATAAAATATTTTGTATGGAAAGGTTTTAGATGAATGCAATATGGCCGACAAAGAAAATCCAAGCTGTGAAATCAGTTGCTATCTCAAGATGGCATTATATACAATTAGGTGACCAATATCAAAGTCCAATATTATGCAGAAAGGAAAACCAGTTGGTTTGAGAACATTGACATTTGATATTTTGCCCATTCCTACAGAGTGTTTTCCTTCTAATCACGATTACAACTGAACAAGTGAGATTCCTTTACTGCTGTTTCCCAGGATTTAGTCAGTCACATCATCATGTTAAATTTCTTGGACAAAAATTTGTTGCAACCACTAACATTCAACATTACTGTTTACAACACTCAAGTAGTTAAATATGACTGATTTAACATAGCTCTAAATTTCCTAGTAAGAAAAAAATACAAAATAAAATTAAACTGTTAGCAAACTGCTTATCCACTAGAGAGCCTGTGTAATAGTATGTGTAAAAGAAAAAAATACAAGAGCTTTCATTCAATTATTTCCAATAGAACTTTAATGAAATTGAGTGCATCCTAATGGACTAAATCATCTCTCCATTTCAACAACAATATGACCTGCCTCGGTTTTTAACTGATATTGTCGTCAACTGTTAGCCTAGCTGTACCAGTAACAGGTAAGTAACTGTAACCTCAGTGTCTGGATTACTGGATTACCTTTAATCCACTGGGGATTTGGAGATTAAACACAGCTGTGGGTTCTTTGCACGGATTACCGTCGCTGTCGCATATCTGCAGCTGAAGAGACTTTGGCAGTTGGTTACCCTGATTTAGATGGATGACCTTCAAGAAAAAGAAATAAAAAGAAACATAGAAAATATGAAAATGTTTGGTGATGGAAAGATATTACAATTCACTGTGATCGTAACAGATGATATAAGTTGAAACGTTTAATAACAGTGCCGGCCTAGAATTTCAGTTTTAACCACTGTAGGGCTATAAAATGTAAGTGCTTCAAAAAGCTACTGGCATTTTCCTGAGATAGCGTCAGTGATATTGGCTTTTGAGACCAGCACAATTCAATATATATCTTATAATGAGCAGTTATATGTTCCGATTACTTTGCAACAAAAATATATTGTCAACCCCCCACCCCTCACCCCCCCAGGAACACTGAACTGTCTCCATGTTCTACAGGTCTTTCTGACATTCAAAAAATCACTGTTTTTACAATACCCTAAACTAAAAAAGTACACAATTTTAATACTTGTGTGCACTTTATCCATGGTCACACCATATATCCATATTAAGTCAACCGTACACTAGTCCCATAGCCTCTTACACTGTTCACATTTCGCATGGCAGTTTTGTGGTTTCTGTTACCTGCACACAACTATGCTTCATTCTATCACTAACTAACACTGACTACTGTATCCTCCCCTTTTGTAACCATTTTTTTCCAGTTTACATAGTTCTTTGCTATGAAATACCACATACCTGCATTCATAGCACTACTTCTCAAAACATAATATTTAAACATCAAGTCTTACGTCACTCGGTGCATAGTGCACAAATTGCAGCTGGCTGGGTTGTCCTGATTCGACCGTTATTCTGAAGATGTCCCTAAATTCCTCGTATTCGACCGTGACGTCTTTGGGGCCCATATCCGTCCCACGGAATCGTAGTCTGTTGAGCGCAAAGCCAATGTTCGGAAGGTTCCGTATCTCCAGAGCTTTCTCATCTAAGCCTCTACCGGTGACTTTCAATTTACTTAAGGCCCTCTGTGGTAACTGGTTGAGAAACGGATAATAGAGAAGAGATAAAGATACTTGCATCAGAGTCTTTGTGGTCACAGTAGTGAAGCACAGACAATTAGCAGCTACAGAATGAGTATAAATGTTTGCCCTAGGCTAGTAAACAGTTTATGTTTGTTTGATCTTCCCTATGGTGCTTGTTGGTGGAACATACAGACTTCAATAAGCTCAAAGTATTGGAGTAGCCGTGCGTCTCTCTTTAAAGGGGAAAAAAATGCAATTACTGGTCAATAAACTTGCATTAATCTTACAAACATTCATCCCAAGATATATCTTTTCCCTACTCCATGGTACTTTACAAGTAACTTAATTGTTTACATATTTCTTCTTTTTTTTGAGGGGGGGGTGGGAGGGGGGTTCGCAAACTGTGGGGTCTGACTCAAAAGGTTTCCAGGGCTTGCCCTGGGAGATCAAATCAAGTTTTATTTTTCAACATGAAGTCCATACTCCAAAAGCTCGCTTTCATGCATTCTGATCATTGATTCTGAGGCATGTGGTCTGGTGGGGTCATAGCTTTCATGCATTCTGATCATTAATTCTGAGGCATGTGGTCTGGTGGGGTCAATTGTCAGTATAGTGGAAGATCCTGGGTCATTAGACCTTCAAGTTTGCAAACTGCTCATCGATATTCTTATATTATTAAATACTGAATAAAATCTCATATTGGTTTAAAAAAAAAACAGCACAGAAATAGCTTAATTTGTTGACTTACTCTCTTCAATGAATTACCATAACTGTCAGTTACATGCACTTCTACGATATCGTCCAGGAACTCATTCAGTTTGACCGATTGGCTGCCCTTGCATTCACACTTGAGATGATGAGGGGTGCCGACCAGGGGTCTAAAAGATAAAGAGTAAATTTACTCCACTTTATCATCATGGATTTGAATTATGATGATCTGGTGGACAGATTTAGAAGAAATCTAAGTCAGGATACTGTATTTAATAACGGTCGGAAACGGTATTAACTACTTTACATCAAGACAATCACAAAACAACATGAAGTTAAGGTTCAGATATAGGAAGAGAAGTAGTTTTATCTAGCTGTACAGAGAGGTTCACTTTAGTATTTAACAAGATACAGACCCCCCACCCTTCGTCACGTGATAGAGAGATATCTGTCACGAACAAATCCACCAAACATATTTTTAAAAAAAGAGTCTTTATCTATTTGGGTGATATTGCATGTTCCATGTTCTTTTTGCACATGCACGAGGCAGTAGAACTGAGTAAGTCTAAATATGACATCATCAAGCCACATGTGCTTCAATTGTTTCTTTTTTTTTCTATTTCAAGTTGATGTTTCTGTACTAACGGAGAATTTTTTGTGGAAATGGTGAAGATAATAAAATAATGAAGCTCTTAACATGTTATAAGAGTGTTAGCTCAGTGGTTAACGCCGGTGCCTTTCAATCATAAGGTCCCAACTTCGGGTCACTCCAAGATTAATGTGAGGCGTCCAGTTACAGAGTTGTTGACAATTGACAAATCATAATCATGGACGTTACATATGAATCTAAGAGACTGACTTCGGTCAGCTTGCGGCTTTGATAAGCCAATGATGCTTCTTTGCGAGTTCCTGCTTGTAGGAGGATCTAAATACATACATGTATGTCCTAATGATGGTCTCAGTGCCAACACTGCTAACAACATTCTACCCTAAAATATGAAATGAAAAACACAATGTGACATCACAGATATACAAAATGGCGGCTCATAGACATAAAGTTTTGAACTAAAATCCCTCCGAAAGGAACCATGGCTTTTCAAAGCTGTTTGGAGAGATATTCGCAAATATCTCTACTGAGGATATAAAGCCAAAGAAGATAGCTGGCTGTGTGTCTCCTAATGCGGAACATACACCTTTCAATGTTGGTCCATTCATACTAAGACAAGAATCGCCGCAAGAAATAGAACCGTCCATGATAAGAGGAAAACAGTAAGGAGCAGTTAAAGATACCTACTTGACCGAGAAACTGAAGGAGAGTCCTTGCCCTTCTGTCACGTCTATTTTACAATATTTACTCTCGTCTACCTTGGTAGGAGCTTTCACATCGGGGAGTCGGCCTTGCCTGATTAATTCCTCGTCTTGCTTGGATTGCCAGTTAACGGTGATTTTGTCGACCAGGGATGGAGTCAGGGGTAGCTGACGGCGTCCCTCGTCCCAGATAGCAAACACTGCCGTGTATGTGACAGTCAAAAAAGAATGTTAATGTAAATGTTAATGTTACTGTTAAACCACGCTTGAAGACATATGGTTACAGAAGCTTCGAATACTCTGGCTCTTATCTCTGGAACAATTTACCAGATCACATTCGAACATGCTCTAAACTTTCTACATTCAAAAGTCTACTTAAGACCCATCTTTTCACTTGTTCTTTTGTAAATTAATCTGCTTTCTTTGTAAAGCGCCTTGAGCAGTGACTTTTGTCTACTGATTTGGCGCTATATAAGTCTCATTTATTATTATTATTATTACTACTGTAAAGGTAAGATCACTAGTATTACATTCTGGTCTAGTCACAAATACATTTACTCCATTTCCGTGATAATAACACATCTTTATCACAAATTCTGTTTGCAATAGATAGCGCTTCAGTATTGGTGTGGACTATAAACATGCATAGTTTTACCCAGTTACCTTTTAAGCATTTTTAACACTGTTACAATGATAGAAGTTAGCCTTGAATATTACACAGGGAGATAAGTTTCCTTTCGGACTTGTTTAACATGACGAGAGTTAGTCCATTAACAATAGGTTGCATTTTTCAGCTCTCTTGACCTCAACTTACTTATCTCTTCTGCAAACAGACTGGTGAGTTTGGAAGAGTTGATTTGTTCACACCTTGCCATGTCTGCCTTGATCTGATAGTGATTTGGCTACTAGCTGTGTGAAGAGTTGCATAATAGACGAATAGGCAGCTCAACTAAGGTGCGAAAGATGGGACTGATCACTCAGCTAACCAACTGGAAAACACCTGCCGTTCAGTACAAACGGCGGGTGCTTGTCGGATGCAACCTATAGCTAATGGACACTTTCCCAGCATGAATGATGTAAGAATGACACAAACTTTCCTCATGCAGAGGTTACACAGGGAGACAAGTTGTACCTGATACCAAAATATTACTTGGAAACTGCACTTTGAAAGATTGACTATTAAAAAGAAGTAAATTGCCCCAAAACGACAGCTTAATTTTGATTCAAAGTAATGAAACCCTTCTGCTGAGAATCAGTGCCGGTTTATCCAATAGGCCTGAGGTGCCCATGGTCATGGAACATGTGTGGACACTTCCATGCAAGACATGCCAACTTTCTACTTTGGGTTGGGCTTATAACATTTAATGAAGGCAGTGGAAGGGGGTGGTATTTGGGTCCTTAGGGCTTCACAAGGTGTTAACCTAGCACTGCTCCTAATGAACTTTCACACCTAGTTGATAAATACAATGAGATTCAATGAGATAGGGTGTTTACCTAAGTTTGAGATCGCTTCACCAACGGTACATTCGATGACTTCACCATCGACGAGTGTAATTTCCTTTCCCGTCTTATTCTTGTACCGTACGTTGATGAAATGCGGAGTGGTCCCCGGCACGATTTCAACCAATTGTTCCACTGGGGACACTCTACTAGACGAGCCCTGTTGAAATTAACCATACATATGATGTGAGAAATCTTTTATTGAAAGATATGAGGTTAAGGCACCACAAAGGTATCCTCTAAATGTGGAGTATTAGCTCAGTGGTTAACGCCGGTGCCTTCCAATCATAAGGTCCCCAGTTCGAGTCACTCCAAGATTAATGTATGTCGTCCAGTTACAGAGTTGTTGACAATTGACAATTCATAATCATGGACGTTAAATATGAATCT
>KN889415.1:27920-48363 GCA_000934455.1 Apostichopus parvimensis | reverse complement strand
CAGATTTCGGTCACTAACAGTTATAATCACACTTTGTTTCCTGTCTTCTGCACCGACGCGGAACCGACAATACAATGGACCGAAGAGACGACAAATCTTCACTTTCCACCTCTTCTGAAGAGGTAGTAACAGAAAATTTTTCACTAGAATGGAATATCAGATTTGATACAAAAGTCATCTCAGGAGAAATTGTGTTGGACCTGAAAATTCTTCGCGACGGTGTTTCACAGTTGGTAAGCAACCCTAACCAACCTTACTGTAGAGTTAGGCTACTCATTACTGTAGGCAATATAGGCCTAAGCTAGGCTAGGCTTGGCCAACAATGAGCCATTGTACTTAGGCCTAGGTCTAGTTATAGATTTGATTAATGATGTCTGTTAACGAAAAATCCAAATCACTCAATTGTATGCATTTTTCATTTGTGTAGTTCCTCAGAAATGTAATGATCTCATAATATTTATTGTTCTGTGCCTATGCAACGTGCAATTGAGCAGATATTGACCACAAAATGTCTGCCGTGTCAAGTTCTTGTACAGTATACCGCTAAATTGACACATTCGTCGGTAAGCTAGTAACTGTAGTGTAGGCCTAAGTATACATCCATTGACTTTGGATGCTGTTTGCTATGCTCTAAGCTCAGACAGGTCTGGCCCCAGGGAGAAGTGGTAGCATATTGAGGTAAGTTTGGTTATTTTTAGGGAGTAAGATTTCCAAATGCCAAAAAAATGTGCAAAAACCGGGGGAGGGTGTTAAAAGCTTTAAAAAACAAAAAAACAATTTGATTAGCATGTACCTGAAATGGATTTAAACTCATGAAATATGTAACTCTGCTAGGCTGCAAAAAGTTTAGGTTGCCTGCTGTATCGTTGCTAGTAATTTTTGAAGGTTCGTCTATTACAATACAAAGGTCGTCAATTCCTTTACTATACTTGTTAACAGTTATCATGCCAACAACTTACAGTTTGACCAGGAGGCTGGAAAGTTAGGCTAGTTGTTGTGGTACACTGTCTTTGCCACGCATGTACTGTACAGTAGACACACAAACAATTAACTAGATTAGGCCTAGTCTAACCTAAAACTCTCATTCATAAAGACTTCAGATAGTAAAAGCCACATTAAGCTTATCGCTGATGTATGGAAAGGAACATAAATGACTAACATGTTGAAACAAAGATGGAGTAATTGCAGAATACACTAGGTTATAACTTATCCAGTCACTGGAAGGCTGGCATCAATGTGGGATCTATGTGGTTGCTGTGTAATCTGCAGTTAAGCCACAAAGACAAGTTTGATAAATTGTGGAAAGTGATTAAACTTTGACAAGATGTGTGTGATCATTACTAGCCTATAGATGTTAGTCTGAGTAAACTGATACATTACTACAGTAGTGTAGGCTACAGGTCTGTAAGGTTGAGAAGTTGCAGTAGAACTATGTAGGTATGGATATTAGTCAATACAGGATCAGCTGTTTGAATATGAGCTTCTTCACAACTAGGATAGTGGGGATATTGTGGGGTTTAATATTGTAGGCATACCCTATCCCACCATTTATTAAGCAAAACTTTCATCCTATCCGGGCAGCCTGAAGCTTGGTTGATATGTTTTTTCTATGTTATATGTAACCAAACCTTAATTGCTACTTTCAAGATCTTCTGAACCAGTTATTCAAACAGAATAATAAGTTTACATACTGAAATTTTCCTCTTTTTTTTTTAATTTGAAGGTATTAGATACAAGTGATTTGCAAATTGATGCCGTTGAGAATACTTCAAACTCTGAGAAGTTGAAATTTCAACTGAAGGAGCCCCACAAATGTCTGGGTACACCTCTGGAAATCATCCTTCCATCTGAAGTGCAAAAGAAGTAAGGAAATATTAAATTATACAGTTTCTGAAATTAATGGAGGAACGTACCTACAGCTTATTGTAGTATTATTATTATTATTTGTTTGGATGCTTCTTCTTACATAGTTAAGGTACTCTCTCAAACAGTCCAAATCCTGAGAAAGCCTAGTTACTATCAAAGGTTGTAAGGTTCATTAAAATCCAAACAGCTGCTGGAAACCTAGACCACACTTTTGTTATTGAACTACCTGTACTGTATTATATACTGAAGTCTAATGACATGATCAAAAGCAATCTTTAAAACTACAAGGCATGTATTTCCACTTCAACCCACGTGGTACTGCATATTACTTAAGCTGCACTATATTCCAAGAATGAAAGTTTGTACAAAATTTGCAAGAACATGGCACAGCTAGGCAGCGTGTTAGAGAGCAACAATTTGCCATTGACTGTACGTACAGTAGTAGTAGTGAAACTGCTAATTCTTGAGGTTTTGAGACGTATTGTAGTTAAACCTTTTTGCTCGGGGTCCATTCCAGTTGGTCGATTCTTATATTTAATATGACTTTACTTTTGTGAAAATGTTTTTTATTGATTTATATTTCTTTTCTTTCATTGTTGGTAGAGATAGTAAAGTCAGTATAAAGATCACTTACAAGACATCTCCAACAGCATCAGCAGTCCAATGGCTGAAGCCCATTCAAACGGCCGGGAAGAAGCATCCGTATCTCTTCAGCCAGTGCCAAGTAAGTATCAAATTAGCATGTTGTATGTAGCTAACATCGACTGGGTTTGATAGAAGCTACCACCTCCCTCCCCCCTTATCCAACTGCCCCCACCCCCATGAGTTCCTTCACCTACCGGGTATAATGAAAAATAATAGCAAAATTTAGGACTATTGTTTAGACAGCTTTCATTGGAGTAAACCCTTCTGTTGCAGTTGTGCAAATTTTAAAATGATACTAATAATTGGGAGAGCTTATTCAGTTTTAAATCTTTTTATTTCAAATTTTCCATCATAAGTTACCAAAACTTATCAAATTAAAGTACTCAAGTTGCTATCTGTTTTACTTTCATTTAGGCCATCCACGCAAGAAGCCTGATGCCATGCCAAGACACTCCGTCAGTAAAGTCAACATACGACGCAAAGGTTTGTACTTAAACCAGATCGATACCAGAGGTACAAAAATGGTTTGAAGGAGGGAAATGACTGTTGGGAAGAAACCCTTGCAAACTTCTACATAGGCACTGACATGTTTCTTCACGACTTGGTTCGGAAGATGAGAATCTTTATCACACAAGTAGTCATGGTTGCTATTCAGTATATATATCTAACAATGAAATAGTAGTACTATCTCATCTCACTGTACGTACTGTTCAAACGTTCTTCTTCTCAGTGTTTTAAACTCAGAGCCTCTTTTTGAAATTTACCTCAATTTCTTCATGTAATGTAGGAAGGATCAAGTCTAACAAATCGAAAAATCACATTTCAGTCAAAATTCTTTAATTCAGAGTGCATGTACACGTAGGAAAATTTCCCTTTCATCACATTTTCATCTCCCTTTGTAAGTGAGCGTCTTAAAGTTTAGAATTAGGAGAAGAGTAAAGATAATTAACTTCTGTGCCGGTGTGTGTGATATCTCATAGTAGTCAGTCCTCATAGTACAAATATATCAGTTCCCTTTTCACTGGATAAATTCATGCATCAGTCCTCTGTGGGTGTGATAACAGATTTTGTAATATTCACCGAGTACGTTCTCAATGATGTATGAGTCAACATTGACACCCGATGTATGCTACTCTATTTATTTTGTTACATTTTTGGTGTTTTACGGTTACCTCTGTCATATGTACCACGTATTTATTCGATACATGTGCTATTATTATCTTTTAAATTCCAACAATTTCCACACAGACAGACACCAACTATCATTTTTTTCTTCTCTGTCCACCCAGGTCACAGTTCCCAGAGATCTCATAGCGTTGATGAGTGCAGAGAGGTGTGGGGTTGAGCCCAGCGCTGACCCTTCAGAGAAGACATTTCTCTTCAAACAGAAAGTTCCTATTCCCAGTTATCTGTTGGCTGTAGTTGTTGGAAAACTTGAGAGCAGGTATCCGAAACATTTTAAATCCTCATCACTTTCAATCAGCTGCAAAAACTTGTGCATTTGATTTTGTTTTGTTTTTTTGGCACCACCTTTTTGAAATTTTTGACATGTTTAATTAATAATGATCTAAATATCAAGAGCTGTTTGCAGACAATGTTCTCCCATCAGTTGTCATTGTCTCAAATTGTTTGTGAAGAAGAGTAATAAACAAGAAGAAGAAAGGAATAAAGGATTGAACCTGGTGGGAAGTGTCCAACCCTACAGACACACATTCACTCACATACATATTTATATGCGGACACCCTAGTATATGTCCCTGGGATATAAGTTGTTCTTTTTAAAGTAAACAGTCAATCAGAAAACCTTCCAAACACATCAAGTGATAGTTCTTCATGTTCAGGAAGGCTATACTGCTTACCTAAACCGATATCACTTCCCAAACAATCCACCAGGGGCCCTCCATATTATTCAAACAAACAGATAGCCTACATCTGATGGATTTATTTGAGAAAAAAGGCCCGGTCACATGCATCTTGTTGTTTTTGTTTCGCTTTGAAAAAGTGTTGTTCAGAGTTTTGGCGCCTGCATTCTGACATGAGGAATCAATTGTGGACACTGTGTATTTACCAGGGATTGCTGGGCTCTAGCTTTCCACTGTACTCTCTCTTCATTTTGTCTAGTTTGAATGATCTTGTTCAAGACTAAACTGCTGCAACTTGAGCAAGTCACTAGAGAGTAACACAATTTGTCGATGAACTAGTAGGGAGGAAAAGATGGGGGAAGGGAGGGCAGGGACATGGTATGTCCATGTGGGCTTGATGTAAAAAATGATGATTAAATTTGAAATGTATGTTGTAACACTCATAGAAACTCACAAACAAACCTTTCGTCGTTTTCAAAGTAATAATAAAAAAATGCCAAGAATGAAATCGTTCTAAGATGAAAATAGAATCTTGTGAACGGATGGCATGGAGTGGGGGTTGGCGGAGGACATGGCACACCTTCCAACACCACCAGTTAACAGTTGTGTAGTTGCACAAGATTGAGATGCTGTACGGTTTCAATCTCATAGACACTATTCGGCAATGCTGTAAACTTTAATACTGATCCTTGATGGTTTTCACAGAAAGATTGGTCCCAGGACTCTGGTCTGGTCTGAGAAGGAATATGTCGAGGACGGAGAGTATGAATTTTCAGAAGTGAGTCAAAGAAATATTTTTTTTTATTGACTTTAAGCTCAGAGTGTTCTTTTACAAACAACAGGCCATATAAATACTTTATTGTACTGTATCTAGTTTGTATGTTGTATATTTTATGATGCTTGCATAAATGATTAGAACTTCAGATAGAAACACAGTAGGATTGTGTATCACTCAGGGGCCTGGCTAGACCACTAGAGGTGGGGGGGGGGTTGTGGAGGGGGACTCAAAGCTTTTCCAGTTGGCAGGCAGAATCTATACTTTAAAAAACGTTTTTCTGACAACCAGACAAATATTTGGGGGGGGGGGGAGTACATGTACTGTGGACTACTGCTACAATCCAGAAGAACCGTGCATGCTGGGATCTCTGAGCTCTGTTTTTTTATGATAGGGTTGTACTCTAACTTCACTGGTTCGCTTCATATAGTCTATAAAGAACAAAAATATGGAAGGTAATTTGCCGAGGTCACTTTTGATGAAAATCTAAACTTGAAAATCTAAACAAAGTTTGGTGATGAGACAAAGTGCTTTTGTGTCATAGCGTGATATTCATTCCAAAAAAAGCAAGGAAGTGAAAAGTTTAAAACCTAAGCAAAAGGTTTATCATTCATTTGTCTTTCTCTCACGTTTCGTTGTCTGCAGACAGAGAACATGCTCAAGGCAGCTGAAGAGATACTGGGACCGTACGAGTGGGGACAGTATGACCTGCTCATATTGCCACCTTCCTTCCCCTACGGGGGCATGGAAAACCCATGCTTAACCTTCATTACTCCAACGTGCCTGGTAAGAAAAAAATTCAAATTTACTGATTTATTATGATAAATTTTTTAGTATAAAAATTACCCCCCCCCCCCCAAAAAAAAATTGTTTGGAACAGATTTCAAAATAATATGGTTGGAAAGTGTTAGAGCTTTGAATAAAAACCAAACATGAAAGCCTTATTAACCAAGCCGTATTGCAACAAGGACATAGCAAACAAAAAGCATTTCCATTTTGTAAACATGCCTTTCCCAGATGGCAGTAATGCCCATAGCCGTCTGTGTCAATCCAAAACGATGTTAAAATCCTCCATTTAAAAGGTTCTCATTGGCGATTCAAACTTTTCGTAGTAAGAATGCAACTTTCCGAGGTTCAGTTACCACACAAGGCCACATAAGAGTGTGTTTTTGTTTCCTTGGGCCCAATAGAGTGGTAAATGTTCTGTATTGATTACTGCAGCAGCAGTAATATACCTTGAATGATTGTCTTTTACTTTCTTGCAGGCTGGCAACAGATCTTTGGCGAATGTAAGTGTTCTCAACCGGTGTTTTTGTCTTTTTGTTTGTTCATTAATTTGGGCGTCACAAGGAGCCTTATGATATTATCTAAAGACAAAAGATTTTGTGATTTTAGGTTCTTAAGTCTTTCAATACATTCCTTTGGAGAAATTAATGGATAGTAGTCTTCAGTTCAAGAATTTTTTTTTTTACCAGTTTTGATGATTTTAGAAAAGATTATTGATGATCATCACATAACAATGTAGTTCATTATCTTAACTAGTTTCATTTCTAATTTCATTAACTAGTTTCATTAACTAGTTTCATTTCAAATAATGAACTAAATGCTAATTTTTTTTTCTTCTTCAGTTTTGTGTGCAAAAAACATATAGTGAGCGATATTAAAACGATTTTGGTGGCAAACCATTGAGAATTGTATTCAATAACTTTCTAATTGTTTACTAACATTGACTTTGGTGGAATAATGTGTCTTTAATATATCAATTGCAATCTTATTTTAAGTAATACCCAGTATACAGAAATTGCGCCCTATAGTTTGTCGTCTCTGTGGTATGTTGTTTATACTAGTATCAAACGGAGGTAAATTACATTCAAAGAGTCAGACCATGGCCGTACCCTGCTTACATCCAGTGGGTGATCCAGATTGACCGTGTCGTAATATTATCAGGGGTCATAACCAGAGTTTCCTGGAGGGTTGGAATGTGAAGATTAAGGAAATCCCTATCATTAATAATATTTTTTCTCTCTCTCTGGAGGTGGTTGCCCACGAGATCGCACACAGTTGGACCGGCAACCTGGTGACAAACTGCAGCTGGGAACATTTCTGGCTCAACGAAGGCTTCACCGTTTTCGCGGAGAGAAAGATAATCGGGCGACTCCAGTCCAAGAAGCATAGGGATTTTCATTTCATTGGTAAGTTTGTTGAGTAGATAAGTGTGGCTGGCCCTGCTGCAATTCTCTGTGTAGCACCCCTACCCCTCACCACCCCCTCCTTGTTCCACCGCCCCAGCGTCCTCAATGAAGCATGAACCAATTGTGTGTTTGCATGTTGGACTCGTATTACTGCTTTCACATCTACCACTGAGATTTGTATAATTAACTGTCACATTGCGCTCAGAAATGAAAGTCGTATAAAGTGTCTAATGGATTGAACAATCTATACTCTACTATGGAACATGCAAGAACAAGCATTTGTTTTTGACCTTCATTTGTTGTAATATAAGGTGCACTAAATTCTAGTTCCATAACCTTGCAATGCTATATCTTTGCATATACATAACAAAATGGATCTTAACTCAGTGGTGTGCAGGAATGGGGGGGCGGGAGGAGGGGGGGTAGTAGGTGTCAGAAAAGTCAAGTATCCTCTCACCTCCCATTATCAGTTGGGGAAATGTTTCAGTCCGGGTAATTTTTAAACACAGCCAGGGAGAAAGTATACCCCTGCGACAGGGTGTACACCCATATTATTCAACCTCACGCAAATAAAATCAAGGGTATGTATCAGCACAACGTTGCCATAAGGGCTACTTCGATATGCCTCAGAATTCACCATTTGACGTCTTAGCTGTTCTTTTCTGGGGGTAGGAACTACACGATGAAGATGTAATACCAAACTTAAGATCTGCCAAGTTTCATTTTGCCTCATCCTTAACATGTTCATCACTTAACATAAATTTAAATGTTCTGTTCTTGAGGTTGCCTTAATATTGTTTTCATGTTTATTCATTAGGTGGATGGAAGGAACTTCATAATGAGGTATATTACATCATATTTTTGCTTTGCCCTGGTCACCCTCCCCTTCCACCAACTTTTGTTTTAACCCTTCCCTCACCTTCTTTTTGTACCATTTTATAGTACTGGCTGATACGTACCTGCTCGTAGTAGTAGATTGAATTAATTTCTTGTTTCTTGTCATGAAATGATAAAAAAAAGAAAGGAGAAATGGAATCTAAGTGGTTAGATATTTTCAGGAGACCTCCCTGTACGTCTTCCTTCTAGCCTACTAGTCATCATTGGTGTTCAATAACTTAACTTTGTCAAGAAGAATGAACTAAAACCCCCCTCCCCCCTCCCCCTTCCCCTTCCCCCCACCTCCCTTCTGTACCTGTCATTGTTTATCCCTTAGTTTAAAAGCCTACTATTTTGGGCACAATTAAATCACACAGACTAAAGCCATCCTCACAACAGTTTCTTATAAGTAGGTTTCGTGCAGCAGTGTTAAAATTGACCAAACCACGATCTCCTCTCTACACTTTCGTTGTTTGTTTCCCCAAACTCAAATATTATGGGTTGGTGATCGTGGCTACACCACCCATCCTCTGTCCTTCTTCATCTCCAGTGTCAAGTTGTTTTTTGTTGTTGTCATTAATTAGGTTCAAGGCTATGGTGCTAAACACAACTACACCAAACTGATACCCAATCTTGAGGACGTTGACCCCGATGATGCATATTCAAGAGTTCCGTACGAGAAAGGTTCTATATTCCTCTACTACCTTGAGAAGTTGGTAGGCTCTGAAGGTAAGTTTACAAAACAATAAACAAAAACAAAGCAACAATTTATCAATGTGAGACTGGGAAGTTAAAATTTGGCACTTGCGGTAGAGAGTTTATTGTAATTGTATTACCTTAAAAATGTTTCAATGGTTTAGACTTTAGAGCTATTTGACGTTGAAGTTGGATCAAGTTTTCAGTCATCTCCAATTGCCTTAGAAATACTTCCTGAAACAAATTAAAGTTTCTGAGTGCCAATACAGGGGTGCAGTTAGCAAGAGTGTTTGTCATACAGTCATATTCAGCTAGATTATATTAACGTATTTGTAATTACTGATGTGAAGTGGGGGTCTGGCAGGTCTCTATCTATTTTTTAAATTTTTTATTTGTGAGTTGGAAAATGGATTCTGGCTTCTTTCTGTCAAACCATGTCATTTCTCCATCAATATTGCTGAGAATGGCCAGACTAGTGTGTGTCTACTCTTTTCCATTGATCAAGGATGTTATGTGGTATTAGTCTGGGCAGGAATGGAAGCAAAAATGAGACAACGTATGATGCCCTCTTTAATAGCGATAAACACTGATCAGATAGATTGTTGTTGATGTAAGCCAGCACTGGTGTATATAGCCATGAATAAACTCAAATTGAAATGAGCTACTGTAAATTTCCATATTCCGCCCTCTATAATAGCAATAAACACTTATCAGATAGAAGGGTTTGATGTAAGCCAGCACTGGCATATAAAGCCTGGAAAAAACTCAAATTGAAATGAGCTACTGTAAATTTCCATATATCGCCCTTTTTAGTAGCGATAAACACTTATCAGATAGAAGGGTTTGATGTAAGCCAGCACTGGCACATAATACTTTATGAGTCATCAAGTTTGAACAATTTGTGATAGCTGTAACTATGCAGTTATAGAATTCTAAGAAAAAGATGGCAAAATAAAAGAAAAAAAATACAAATGTTCCCAAAACTATTTACATGGTGGCTTTATACCACACTGTTGCCAGTCTAAATTGTATGCTCTAACCTTCAGAAGAGGAACTGCTTTAGAATACTTTGGGTTAGAAGTTATCATTATCTATTTTAGTTTTGCTTTTTTAATGACCTATGCAAACATTAGTTTTCTATTCCACATTTTCAGCTGAATTTGAGGACTTTCTCAAATCCTACATCCAGAAGTTTAAATTCCAAAGCATCAACACAGCCGATTGGAAGTCCTTCTTTTTGTCTTTTTTCCATGAAAAGGTAGGTTTTTATCTCAAAATGAGCATTTTAAATGTAATTGAAGCAAGTTTGCCCCATATTTTTTTTTTTTTTATTAGTTCAAGAGGGACTTTCATTATGCTTGAAAAGGAAAATGTTTTTCTTGATTTCCTCTTGTTTTTGAAACCCACCGTGAGACTTTTACCCAAAGTTGGTTAGAACAGGTTTTGCCAATGATCACCTCCCCCAAAGTCTGAATAGAAAGAGATAACAATTAGTCATTGCTGAGAGACCTAAGGTATTCTCTTCCTTTGTCGTTGTTTCTCTTCCATGTAAAAGCTACAATTCCATCTCCCAATAAAGTTAAGCTAAAAAAGAAAAACGTCCCTCTTTGCAAACGCACCATGAAAGTTTTTTACCAATTTTTCCTGTTTTAAGGAATCGTCTGGCGTCTTTGCCGATGTGGACTGGGACCAATGGTTTTATGGTGTGGGAATGCCTCCAGTCAAACCAAGGTAAGGGTACGTTTGGATCGCTGAAGATAATAAAATTATCAGCAACCTGTGTAAGAGAAAACCGCATGTAGATTTAGTTTAATTCAGTAAAAACCTGAAGGATGAGAAACTGCCTAAAGAAAGCTTGTAAGAGACCCCGTCCATGTGAAATGAGATGATCGTGTACGACCACCGGCTCGTATGAAGCCTTTTAGTTTTGATGAGTGCTCAGAAAGCAATGAAGAGGCAGGGCATGCTATATCCTCACACATTCCTGCTCTGGAGACCGCCACTGACCATACACATCTGACAGACAAGAGCATATATCAGTATCCATAAACTTTCTCGAATACAGAGGGAGGTGAAGGTACCCTGGTCATATTCACTGCAGTACAGCTATAGTGAACACATTGTCTCACTACCCCCTTAAACATAACCAAAAGCCCTGTTGCCAAGCTGTTTTAATATCGAAATACTTTTTGATTAATTGGTGACAAACATGCAAACAAAACTTGTGCGCAAACCAAAGAACAGAACAGGACCAAACCCTCTTTCCCAATTCGCAAACCAGAAATCGCAAACTCCAATCAACAATAATGCACAGCTGCAAGTTAGAAATTAGTCAGGAGGATCTGGTTTCTGGTGGGTTTTATAACCTAATGGTTGCGAGACAGACACTCAGCTTCAACTCAAAGGAACAGCCTTCAGGTGAAGTTGTTGCTCCTAAGGCAAAGGTTTACGACACACATGACACACAGTCACAAGTGAAGACCAGGATGAGGACAGGAAACACTTTTCCCTGTCGACTTCAAAACTTGTGTGATTGCTCGGGAGAATCTGTTAACAGTCAATGATTGAAGGGTTACAAGTAAATGACATCAGGACTGCCCCAAAAGTTTTAATATTCTAAACTTGCTTAAGCCCAGACTCTACCCCCCCCCCCCCCACAAACACACACTTTTTTATGAGCATAGAAAGTTTGATCCATCTCTTGGCTGTCACACTGCGAGATGTTCTTCTTCAAAATTGCTACCTTTTGAGTGACTTTAAAAGTCTTAATATATCTCTGATTTTACATCATTACCTCAGATGAATTCATTTAATGTGTTCAAGGTGTTTCAGTAATGTTTAATTATATTCGTAATCACCAGCTGATTAACAGATATGGCTAATAAGTTAATGTAGAGTATCAAATTTATTATTGTAAATGTTCTTTATTCTTTGGCATTGTAGCCATTACATATAGTCAGTACTGTGCCTCGAGATGAGGAGTATGGTGGACTCTCTGACAGATTTGTTTCTAGCCATCTGATAGATCACTCTTGACATTTTGCTATGATTCCTTTTCAGCTTGGATACCACCCTGAGCTCAGCCTGCTCTGAACTCTGCCAAAAGTGGTCAAAGGTGAGCTGAATGTTTAATTCTCTCCCTTTTCTGCACCTCCAGCTCAGATCTAAATGAACTGGTCCATCAAAAGCATTTGATCTACCTTTGGGTTACCATATTTTGTCCGAAGGAAGGAGAACAAGTTGTTGAGACATAAGAGGTGGGGGGTGGAGGGGGGAGGGGAATGGGGGAGGAGGATCTAAGTTGAGCAGTTCCCTCTCCTGTTTTGTGGGATCGGAATGATTCTGATGGATACCTACATGGAAATGGTACCGGATTTGAAGCTAAAATAACCAATATGCCATGTAAGGTCAGAACGGTTTCAAGTAATGTTACCATTGGCATCTTGTCCGGCTGTACTCCCAATTGGAGTATCTAAATAGCTAAACCATAGTGGAGTTATACGGTTATCTAGTAAAAATTTATCGAAACTACACCAACATTTGGTGCATTCATGAAAATTTTTTGTAAATTCATCATAAAAAAGACAATGAAGAAGATAGGATAAGTGAATTCCAGAAGTCTTGTATCCCTAGATGTACCTATTAGTTTGACTTTGAACTGATAACCCTGAAAAGTGTCAAAATTGTTTAATGCCTCGTCAGTGTTAATTTGGTGAGTGATGCTATTTGCATCTGGCAGTCTGAGTTATCACAGAGAATACTGTGTCTTGTGTTGTGTTACTTTGACATATGTAATTGCATAGTACACCAGAACCTAGCTGAAAAGACCCCTGTGAATATAAGCCAGATAATGGTAGACAGTTTAAGCACTTCAAAATGCACCTGTAGAATGGCTGGTTTCTTTCTCTGAATCTGAAATTGTACAGCTTTCCACTGGACTTGGGTTGTAATTTCTCTCCAGATTTGCAATACGATTCCATGGAGCTAATTCCTTCTCACCCCTGAATATTGGTGATAAATTAGCCTCATAAATTTGACAATGATAACAAATTTTGGAGTCTTTCATGCAAATTAGGATAGGCCTAGATAACCTACAATAGGCATTATGTTAGGCAGTATTGGTGTGAAAGGTAATCTATGTAACAGGAAATAGCAAGCTTACTTTTACTAGGACTTGACGCTCTAACCCCCCATTTGCCAGAAACTATGATTAAAATTTGTAAATTTAACTTAAAAGCACTTTTAAGTGGAAAATTGAAAGTAAAAAACACAACTATATATGTTTTGTAACTATCCCTTTAATGTTTTTTTTTTTTTTAACCTCAGGCAGAAGAGCAGGATGTGATCAACTTTTCTTCAGTTGACATCCGTGACATGGACTCTGGTCAAATCATTGAATTCCTTAGACTTCTACTCCTCGAGGTAAGTCTCTGTCCGGTGAAAAAAGAAATTTCGCTTTGCATTAATGTTACAAATTACACATTATTACATGCAATGCTTGGGATGTGAAAATGGCAGGGGTAGGGCCAGGGAAATAGGGGGGGGTGTAGCACAGGAGCATGATAAGAGCCAGGAGTTCTGAATTGAGGGTACTAACAATTTAAGGAGGCCACCAACAATAAGGAGGGGCACGATGTTTGTATCCTGGAGCCTGTGAAGGTTTTGTGTATGTATGACGGTGGCACAAATATTGGGGGAGTGGGTGTAAACAGTAGTCTGCACTGGCAGGGAGATGGGGAGGGAGGTTGATTACAGGCCTTATCTTATTGGCACCTTATTGCACATGGTTCATGTTCTCCAAAGACTTGTCGATAGCCATTTACAGATTTATGATTCTAAAATATTAATATTTGGAGAAAGAGTAAAACTAGTAAGGTTAGGTAAACAACAACAAATTGTGTACTTGTGTAGTTGGATGGGATTAAGATGCTATGTCATGTACTTTACACTAGGATTTTTCAATGTTCTATCTGATGGTGGTAGGGGGGGTGGGGGGGGGTTGCGTTTCAGAATAAAGTCTTGTTACGTTACCTGTCCAAGTTTCAGTTTGGAAAGCAGTATTACAAATGATGCATTGAAACACATATATGCTGTTCTGATTTTGACACAGAGCGTGAAAAAATTGCATCACTTAGAGCATCCTTTGCCACCTTCCCCCCAACTCCCCCACCCCCTATTCTCTTGAACATATACAAGATATCGTATTTGATTATCTGTTTCTTTCTCTTTTTTTTTCCCTTGCAGCCCCCTCTGACCGAGGTTTGTGTGCGAGAGATGCACAGGTGCTTCAATTTCAATGCCTCAGGGAATGCTGAAATAAAATTCAGGTAAGTGAAGTTTACATCAGTCTTTGAATCCTGTGGACAGTCCATGTCAGTTGACATTGCTCAAAATTTGTATTGCGTTGATTTTAAAGACCATCTTAGAAGCAGAAAAAACAGAAACAGAAAAGCATCATGGATTTTTTTCTTCATCTTTCTTTCTTAAAATTAACTTTGATAGAGAAGATTGAGAAATTTTATTGATTTATAGAAGAAAGTCAGAGTTGAAAAGTTACATATTTTCTCAAGCTTTTGTCTTCCATTGACAGAAACAGTCATTTTTGTCAGGGATTATATGTTTTATTGTCGGAGAATCAGGTCGTTTTCGCGACTAGCTGCTTTAAAGTCCCGAAATGATTGTTGGAAATATGTTCAAGGAATGTGGCATCTAAAACTACAGTTCCCAACTTTTGCTTGACTGTTTTGTTTTCCCTCAGGTGGTTGAGGCTCTGCCTGAGAGCTTCTTACGAGCCTTGCATACCTAGTGCAATAGAGTTTGCAACCAAATGGGGAAGGCTGAAATTTACAAGGCCCTTGTTCAGGTAAGTAATCATCCACCTATATATCATCACAGTTATGCAAACTTTGAGGGTTAAATAACACAGATTACAATATGAACTGTGGTCTTTTTACTCCACCAAGGATAGTAGAAACCACCTGCTGTGATAACTGGTATTGTGCCTGGTATGTAGAATTGGTGTAAATGTGCCACAAACAGTGATGATTGCTTATTTAAAAGCTAGAAAATAACAGCCTACATGACAGGCTGGAACATGATAGCTTACTTGACAGCTTTAATGTGATAGCTTAAATACATGACAGCTTGCATGTGATAGCTTAAATCACAGCTAGAGCTTGATAGCTAATACATTGCAGCTAGAACATTATACATTACAGCTAGAACATGACAGCTAACATTACAGCTGGAACTTGATAGCTTTAATACATGACAGCTAGCATGTGCTAGCTTAAATTACAGCTAGAGCTTGATAGCTTACATTGCAGCTAGAACATTATACATTACAGCTAGAACTTGACAGCTAACATTACAGCTGGAACTTGATAGCTTTAATACATGACAGCTAGAATGTGACAGCTTAAATCACAGCAAGATCTGGCTAGCTTACACTGCGGGAAAAACATTATCGCTCACATTACAGTTAGAAGATGACAGCTGGAACTTTATAGCTTTAATACTTGACAGTTAGAATGTGACAGCTTCATCACAGCTAGAACATGATAACCTACGTTGCAGCTAGAACAAAGCCCACATTACAGCTAGAACATAGCTCACATTACAGCAAGAACATGACAGCTAACATTACAGCTGGAACTTGATAGCTTTAATATATGACAGTTAGAATGTGAAAGCTTAAATCACAGCGAGAACTTGATAGCTTGTATTGCAGCAAGAACAATATAGCTCACATTACAACTAGAACATGATAGCTCACACCCAGATCAGAAAGTTTTAGGACTACTGTATTTGTATGTCCCTCTTCAAAGCACTTATACTGACAGTATGAGCAGTATGCACATCCTGTTTCCTATTAAATAATGGTTAGGAACTGTTCATACTGTCAGAACCGAGTGCTTGGAAGCATGAAATGAGAGCACAGTACAGAGTGGTATTAACATTGGAAAATTGTGAAGACATGTTACCCATGTGTTCACAGCATGCTCCAATACGTGGAAATAATTCTAGTTGCCATGGTTACAGGTTGGCACAACTGCATTTCCTTTATATTCCACAAGAACAAGTCAAGAGTTGGTGACATTGACTTAAAAATGTGTGAAAATGTTTCAAGTAGCAGTGTTTCAAATGTACCATTATTTACTGACACAACAGGAACGTGATAATACTACATGTTATTTACATGTAAAAATAATGTTATTCAGATACAAAATGTTTCATGAAAAGTTGTGAAACATGGTCAGGGCGGGACAATGTCTCCATCAATAAACATGTGCCATCCACCTTTACGGATGGTGGATTCCACGGCCTAAAGACCAATGAAAAGAAATTTAGTTATCGAATGAGATTTGATCCGTTTCTTTGTTGTTCAATGGACATGCATTGAGACATACAGAGGTGGACTCTCCTAATCAGTGTGCAAGATGAGTTTCTATTTTATTTCTATCTGTTTTATTTCTATCTATTTTATTTCTATCTATTTTATTTCTATCTTTTCTAGGGATCTCTTTAACTTCAAACCATCTCATGAGAAAGCTTCATCGGCCTTTAATGACCACAAGGAGAACATGCATCCAATCACTTCTTCGATGATAGCAAAGGACCTGAAAGAAATCGACGGGTGAAGTAAGAGGCGGGCGGATGGGTGCACCCTAAATCCAAATATGGAATAATGGAATAGCCTTACTGCAATGAATATTGATACATGAACAATAAGAACTGTAGTGTCAGTTATTGGCAAATAGAATTCAAGGAAAATTGGGACAGGGGATGGTGGGGGGAGAGGGGATGGTGGGAGGGGGGAGAGAGGATGGTGGGGGAGGGGATGGTTGGGGGAGGGAATTTTTTGGGGGGAGAAGGGGGATTGTTGGGGGGATAGGGCTGGGAACGGGTTTGGGTCATTCTCTTTCACTGTCTCTTTTCCATGCAGCCACTTGAAATGACCAAGTGCATTCGTCAATGCTCTGTATGAGAGGATATTTGAAATCTTCAGGACTAGATGAATTCTTCAGTGCTAGATCTGCTTGGTGTCACTTTAAATTCTTTGCTGATGTCGCTAGTACTTTACTGCTGTCACTATTACTTAATACTTTGTTGATGTCACTTTTTCTCAGTACCTTACTAATGTCTCTGGTAATTAGTATTGTCACTCATACAATGTCACTTATACAATGTTGATATCACTATTTCTCAGTACCTTACTGATGTCTCTGTTACTTAGTGTTGTTGATGTCACTCATACTATGTTGATGTCACTATTACTCAGTACCTTACTGATGTCTCTGTTACTTAGTGTTGTTGATGTCACTCATACTATGTTGATATCACTATTTCTCAGTACCTTACTGATGTCTCTGTTACTTAGTGTTGTTGATGTCACTCATACTATGTTGATGTCACTATTTCTCAGTACCTTACTGATGTCTCTGTTACTTAGTACTTTGTTGATGTCACAATTACTTAGTAACTGACTTGTCACTAATACTAAGTACATGACTGATGTCCTTTGTTCATGTGACTATTTTTCTCTTAAGTTTGCTGATGTCACATTTTACTTGAGATTACAATTAAACAAGCAAAAACAACCCCCCACCCTCTAGATTTTTCACCAAATCATTTCGTCTCCGAGACATTTTCATGTTTTTGTTCAATACCTGTGAAAGTAAAAATCTTCAGTTACAACTCTGATGCTGAAATTGATAGAGATATTAAAAAGGTTGTTAATGGTATTGACCACAAAGCAATGCAAAATGACTTTTGTAACGTTCTTAAGCAGAATTGGTAAAATTATCAAGTTAAACACTCAACATCGTCAAATGTGTGTAATTTCCCAGAAATGTTTAACATTTATCACTTCTTTTATGTGTTTTTTATGCCTGGTCTTGTTGAAATGATTACACAGGGATTGATTCTGTGAGGGATGGATATATTTGATTCTGTGAGGGATGGATATATATTTTAAACGGTAATTATGTCTATTGAATCCAGTATGAAAATAAAAAGTTTCATAATTCAGTCAAATTAATAATACTCCTCCTTGTGATGTCTTTGAAATTGAGATGAAATTCTTGATATAAATCCATTTCATATTTTGATCAATAAAAGGTGATTAATCCATCCCTTTCCGTCACCCCCTTCCAATTTTCCTAGTTTTTCGGAACATGTCGCAAAAGTTGCAACATGTTGACATTTTGACCCAGTTTTGAAATGTTGTGACTAAAGCAAGCTCATAATATAGAAAACTTTGGACAATATGATTCTACTGTTTTGCATTAACTTGAGCTAGTCCAAGCAGTGATGGGCACAGGATTTGGTGTAGGGGTGGGGTGGTGTGGAGGGGGGTTTGGTTGAATTTTAAAATTTCCCAACTGATTTAGGTAGGTGGATTAAGCTTTATGGAAGGGCCCTGAGAAAAATCTTGATTTTTATAAAGCCGGTGGCTGCCTTGGTTGTGCTGAAATCAACTCCCATATAGAGCGGTCTGTTGGTCCTACTCAAAATTTTAAAAATTAAAACTTTTGGTGTCAAATGGTGTGTGGTATGTGGTATAATTATGTGGTATAATTAGATTATGAATTAGGTAAATAATAGGAATAAATACTATGTTGTGCAATAACATTGCTTTTGAATTATTGTTTGGAGATCAAAAAGAGGCAAGTAAGGAGTTGTCTTGATTGTATCTAAAATTGATTTTAAATGGATTAAATGTAATCGAAATACCAACTCTGACATAACTTTTCTTAATGATTGCCGAAGGAGCACCTTCATTTAAGCATGCAACAATTTCTTCAAGGGAAGTGATCAACTGCTCCTCAGTAACATCACTGTCCAGCCCCCTGTGACCCCTCCCCTTTTCACCCCTGCAAGGCCTGCAGCCCATAACTTTGAGGGGTAACTAAACAAAGCCACGTATGTGCATAAATAGCCTTAAATATGTTCGTAATGTAACTACTAATGAAATGTGGAAAATTTGATATCAACGAAATTATGAAGATTTTGTTGGTCTACTGACATATTTAAAAGTTCCTAAAAACTAATGTTTTTGGCAAGTTGCAAAAGATCGCATCATTTCATATTGAAGAAACCTTCTTATATACAACAAGATTCTTAAAGGGGAGAGGGACACCCATCGACTTATACCCCTCCTCCAGCCCCCTTGGACACCCCTCCTGCTAGATCCACCCCAAGGCTACCAGTATGCAAATTCAAATCGTTTTTCTGATTTTTGATAAGATATTAATTATCTTGTTATCTAAACAATTTACTTAAAAATGTCAACTTATTGGGGCAAAGTTCTTCTTTTGTTGATGGCACTTTTAAGCTTCTGTAGAAATTCGATTTTCCGACGAGGCTCAGACGCCCGACGGAAACTGACAAAAGCTGCCCAACTGAGCATTTAGTGAACCTAATGTTATAAATTAACACTAATGTTGACTTTTGGCCTTCCATGCTTTATGTTGCTATATTTCTTGGCTTTCGTTCGTCTTCATTAAAATGACTATCTCTAATTATTTGCTTTATTATAGTGGCTGAGTGTTTTGTTAATATATCTAATATGGAAATTTGCTCAGTAAACGATGCATTTGACGAAATTTCGAGACATTTGTAAATCCTACGGAGGTCAATACAAACCATTGTTCTTCTCTACTGAACAACCGTTAAAATATCAGTTGACTTTATTCACTTTAGTGCAGATTACCAAAAGATTCAAACCTGAATACCACGAATACACTGACGACTTGGGAAAGAAATACTTGTGCGTACACATGGGGAGGTTTAAGTAGGCCACCTCACGCACCCCCCCCCCCCCCCCAAGAAAAGAAAACAGTGAGAAAGATAAAAGTAAGAAACAAATCACAATCATTTATCTATGTTTAAAGGCCTATTCTGATCGCCAAGATCAATTTACTATCGTTTAAATTATTTCATTCTTTGTTCTTCAGCCGACTGCATGCATGGATTAGATCACATATTCCATGTTCACACTGAAAATTGCTTACATTTAAGGATAGCATGTTACAATAAAGTAATTCAAATTGCCGTAGGATGATAATCATTGTTCAAATATAAAATGAATTTAGAATGAATGTATCATTTAATTGTTGTAGATGATACAGAAAACTAACGAAATACTTCTTAAGACCGCGAAGCTTATAACGAATACGTTAGCTGCAAATACATAAAAGTTGCTCCTTGAGCGCCCATTTTCTGGGTGCATACGTGCGCATTGTAAATCTTTGTTATAATTATGATTATATGGTTGGGAATTAATGAGCAACGTACCGTACCCTCTGCGCCCAGATATGAACTCTCACGTAATAAGCATCTGGTGATAGTTTTAGAAGGACACCCCTCCCTCGCCTCCCCTCATATACTGCACTGGCGAGGCTACAAATGGATAACTCTCGATATTCGTTTGTGAATGCTATAAGACATGCCAGTTATTGTCTGATTTAATACGTGTATACAAGGGCGTAGGAACCGGGGGTGCTGGGGGGCGCCAGCCCCCCCCCCCA
>KN889415.1:16824-27505 GCA_000934455.1 Apostichopus parvimensis | reverse complement strand
TGGTTGGCTGACTTCGAGGAATGACCAGACAAGTAATATCCATATTCATGAGGTATGCCACGCGCCAGACGGCGCACTTGGCGCCAAATTTAATTAATATCAAGACGTTCAAGCGAGGTAGGAGTGCCTTCTGTGGACTACCTGCGGTTGCTTTGCAGTGAAGGTGAGTAAAATATTCCAAATTACTTTCTGAATTAAATAACTTTTCCTTAGTTTTAGGTTGGAATACAAAGCATGAGAGATTACTAAATGTGTGCTAATAATGTGCCTAACTATAACTGTACAACAATTATAATAGCATATACACATATCATGTAAATCTGTTCGTGATATTAGATATTGCAAGTGTTCGATCTATAAACTGGAGATACTTTAGCCTAGGCGTTACTCAGTTCCGTTGAATAATAATGATTCACAACGCAGAGATATTTCTGAAAAACGAACTCCAGAAACAGCATAAAAGATATTGCTGCTAGCTGTCATTTTGTAAATCTGATATTTCAAAGTACCACTCAGATATGAAATCTTATTACCTAAATTTGCTTTTCTTTCAATAATCCCAAGGTAAAATGTTAACCGTGTTGACCCTGAAACCTTTACCATCATTATACTAGCAATGTTAAGCACTTCATAAGCACACGTTGCTCTATGTAGCCTAATGTCTTAAATTTTCAGGTTTATTTAACACTTAAGTAATAGAAGCTAACAACTGCGACAAACGGCAAGATGAAAATTTCGATATAAAACATTTACAATTTCAACAGACTTCACAATATCGACATAAATAGTCGAAACTGAATTGTCCAATACAATGTCAAGCAAAGTTGGTATATACATTTTGCGTACCAGTATTGTAACTCTGGGGGTAATGAATTACCATATAAAACGGTCCTAATGCCACAAATATAGTGGACATTTGACATAAAGTAGCCTATTCGATCGTTATTTCCAGATAATAAAATGATTAAAAAATCACGACAAAATGAGTACAGTATATTCAGTCAATAATTGAAATATTGACTCACAAAGTTCGGAATTTGAGGGGAAAAAAGGTTATATTTTTTATAGCTGTCTGTCCGAAAAACAGAAAGAATATAGTGTCACAGTTTAGGTTACGTTGAAGATAATTTCGTTTGTGTAAGGCCACCCTGTGAGAAATTTGCATTCATTGTGTACGTTAAAGGTATTTTCCGGGCACAAGGCTAGTGTCCATGTGAGGGTATATGCATAAATTAGTTTATCAATTGCATGTTGTGTTACGTAATGTTTAGCTATGCGGAGTACTGTGTTAGCTGCTGGTTAATGTGCGCTCAGCGAGGAGAACATAGGGACTACTTCGTGCAGGGATTTACTCACTGCCTCATGTTCCCAATTGATTAGTGTGTAGTGTTTCAACTTGTGATCCCAACTGAGTAACGTATACTGTTTAAAGTGGGTTACCTCGTGTTCCCAACTTGTGTTGTACTTGGGTTACTTCGTGTTTCCAACATTTAATATTAACTGGCAGTTAATATAATAACTGGGCTACTTCTTGTTTCCAAGATTTGTAACTGAGCTGTCAGCCATATTCTCATCAGTGTCAAAGCTAACATGCTAAACCGGGTGAACGTTTCTTTTAAACTTGAATGAAGTGTAGAGGCGACAAAAGGCTACCTTGTCACGTACGGTACATTATAAAGTATATATCGTGTAGTAAGCCATTGACGTAACTTAATTATGTCATTGTTCCGATCCGAAATTTGCAAAAAAAGCATGTGTTTACTTTACTACTTTCATGGTTATTGTATCATTCATCTCCTGTACATTCCATTGAATAAATTCACTCCACTGCAACTCGTGTTCTCACTTCGTCATTTGCGTCCTCCGACTTACACTGACCCCGCGACAGTAACGACTACACACAAGGTAAATAGAGGTCCTGATCACAGAATACAACTGCGCGCATGGGTGATGGTTTTATAATGATTTTGAATAAAGTTTATGCGGTTGTCAATGATTATTTCAATTTTGTATTATTGCACTATTTGATATTTGTTTGATATATGTAACTAACGTTTTGGTATTTTTATTTATATTTCATAGATATTCCAGGATTCCCCAGCCACTACAAACAACCAGCCAACCAATCTGCCACCAACCCTTTGAACCAGCCTTTTGCCACACAGAGGCACAATATTGCTAAGTATTGCATTGTATTGGTTTTCAGTATGTTCGGATGTAATGTTTTAATTATACATTATCATTTAATAAAGAATAAAAGAAGTAAATTGTTAGGTTTAACACAGCCACCATATCCCACAATACATACATGTGTGCTTTAATATTTGACTGCACCATTTTTTTATAAAGAACTTGATTTTATAAATGTGTCAAGATTTACACCGTCATCATCCACCAAATAACCAGCATCTAACCTAAATGCTACTAACCATCCACTACACACCTTTTCATTCACCAGCGACCAGCCAGCACCAATCATCCATCCTTTTCCCATAGATATTAATTAACAAAAAATATTAATAAACATTGTATTACAATGATTTTAATGAGTTCGTTTTTGTATCGTGTTTATATTTTGTGACTTTTATGAGTTTTAAAGACTTTATTGCATCATCTATACATGTTTTCCAACGTTAAACAATTGTATGTATGTAAGAACTAAAACATGCGTATCCACATAAGCATTTCTTTATCAAGTTTATCTTTCTTTCTAGTTTATAGATGATACTAGCTTTCCGCAGCCACCGACCACCAAATACCTCCACCACCCAGCAACCAACTAGTGTTTTTTTGGCCACGTTGAAAAGATGAAAACGTATCGTATTTTTATAATGATATTAATGGGTGTTTTAATATAGTACATTTTGTAAAGAACTGTTGGTTTTTATAAATGTGTCCGGGTTTAAACCGCCATCATCCACCAAATAACCACCTACCAAGCCACCATCTAACCTAAATGCCACTAACCAGCTACGATCACATACATCCACTCACCAGCCAGCACCAACCAACCTAGCTTTGCCATACATGACCAAAATATTAATAAACATTGTATTGCAATTTTGATTTTAAGTAGTTTTAGTAGACGGATTTTATTGGTTCTTGTTTTTGTATCATGTTGCATATTTTTTTTGTTAATTTAATGAAAGTTTTAACGACAGTTAATTGCATCATTTTTATACAGAAATGCTTGATTTTTCTTTTCAATCTTATAGTTGGTCCTACTTTTCTCCAATCAGCAACCACCAAATACCTCAAACATCCACCAACCAGTCTTCTGCCACTTGCAAGCCTATAGGATTATTTTTCTGATGTTAATGCATGTTTTAATGATATTTTACTGCATCATTATTTAAAGAAATGATTCATATTTGTTCATTTTATTTTGTATATTTTATAGATGTTTTTGGATGCATCCCTCCTAAATACATTGCCTAACCCACCACCCCTTCCCGGCCCCGTCCATCTTCTTCTGTGCTCCATCTTCATCCCTCCTCCTGATGTCTGAAAGAACAACATATTACAACACGCCACCAACCAATCATCAACTATCAGGAATACCAACCAACCTGCAAACTAACGGGTGTACGGAGCTATTCAACCATGGGCGAAGTAGATTGTAATGCACTTTCTGGGGGTGTCCATGTGGTGGATTATCCAGGTCAGTGGCAGATAAAATTGTTTGTCTATGATGCATTATGTAATATTCATGACTTCCCAGAGCAATCCATATCCAAAATTACTTCGATATTTGAGTTAATTTATTTTCTCGTATTTCGACAGCGTTTTGATGGACTGGAAAGAACCTGCATCTACAATTAGGTCATCTCAACATGGTTCCCAAGATACGTGTTGGCCAAGGTCCTTCGGAAATCCACAACTCGTAATTTCTCACTGATAATGAGATAGAAGAGCTGGAATATATATTTCGATATATCGAAAGGACATCGCATTATTCAGTGTTACATGCTCATAAATACACCATATGGACGTTACATGATGAACAAGATGCAGCTACTACAAATTTGACGGTGATTATTATTTTTTAAATACTACAGGTTTTACAGAACAATAAATGTAAGAGTTGATGGTTTGTTGCCTATATTTATGTACTTGTTATTACAATCTCTTCCCATTCGATACTTCTACTGTATTTGCTTTTAATATAATTTAAATAATGCGTGTGTTCAATTTATGAACACCGCCACGGCTTTCCCATTCAATGAAAAATAATTAACCCCTTGTATTTATGTAATAACTAAAACATACGTATCCACATACGCATTTCTTGATCTTTTTTTTTTTTTTTTCTAGTTTATAGATGATGCTAGCTTTCCGCAGCCACCAAATGTGACTTCCGCCATCCGACTAGTTTTTTGCCACGTGGAAGACATAAAAACGTATTGTATTTTTGTTGTGATTTTACTGCGCGTGTGTATATTTTACTGCATAATTTTAATAACTGTTGATTTAGAAATGTGTCAGGATTTAAACCGCTATCATCATCCACCACTAATCCAACCTAAAAGTCACTATCCATTCACTACACTTGCAAGCCAGCACCAACCTTTTCCATACATGAGCAAAATATTAATAAAGATTGAAATTATGTAAAGTAGTCTTATGGGTGGATTTGATCGAGTACCTTTCTTGTACCGTGTTGCATATTTTTTGTTAATTTAATGAGAGCTTTATCGACATTTTACTCCATCACTATGTATAGAAATGCTCGTTATTTTCTAGATGATCCAACCTTTCCTCAGTCACCAACCACCAAGTAGGCTACCTCCACAATCCATGGTCTTCTGGCACTTGCAGAAGCATAACACGTAGGCTTATTTGGATTTTTATTCTATTCTTAATGCAATTTTTAATGATATTTTACTGTCTCATTATATCAAGAAATACTTTTGTTCATTTTTTTTGTATATTTTGTTTCCCAACCACCAGCTATACCAACCAACCAGCCACTAACGGATGTACTAGAGCGATACAACCATGCAAGTAGATTTAAGGGCGCTTTCTGTGGATGTCCATGTGGTGGATTATTCAGGTCAGTAGCAGATAAATTTGTCTGTCTATGATAAATTATGTAATATTCATGATTTCTCTGAGCAATCCATATCCAAATATTGCTTCGGTATTTAAGTTAGTTACTTTTCTCGTATTTCGACAGCGTTATGACGGACTGGAAATAACCTGCATCAACAAGGTTATCTCAATATGGTTTCCAAGATTGGCCAAGGTCCTTCGTTAGTCCACAACTCTGAATTCGTAATTTCTCACTGATGATGAAAAAAAGCTGGATTATCCATTTTCGGTCTATCGAAAGGACATCGCATCATTCAGCATTATATGCTGATAAACACACCATATGGACATGATGTAGGCCTACAAGATGCAGCTTCTACAAATGACGGTGATTTTGATTTTTTTTTAAATACAATGCATTTTACAGATCGACAAATTTTGGTTTGTTGCCTAGATTTATGTACTTGTCATTAGAATTGCTTCCCATTCTATACTTGTATTGAAATTTTTTTTTACAAAATTTAAATAATACGTGTGTTCAAATCATGAACACCGCCACGGCTTTCCCATTCAATGACAAATAATTTACCCCTTGAAGTTATGTCATAACTGAAACATGCGTATCCACATATAATTTCTTGATCTAGTTTTTCTTATTTTGTCGATAGATGATGCTAGCTATCCGCAGCCACCAACCACCTCCACCAACAAGTTTTTCTTTGGCCAGGTTGAAAAGATTAAAACGTATTGTATTTTTATTGTGATATTAATGGGTGTTTTATTATTTTTACTGTATCATTTTGTAAAGAACTGTTGATTTTATTGATGTTTTACGATAAACACCGCCATCATCCAACAAATAACCACCCACCAAGCCACCATCTAACCTCAATGCCACTAACGAGCCATTACACACACATCCACTCACCAGCCAGCACCAACCTACCTTTGCCATACACGAGCAAAATATTAATAAACATTGTATTGCAATGATTTTAAGTAGTTTTATTGGGTACTTGTTTTTGTATCATGTTGCATATTTTTGTTAATTTAATAAAAGTTTTAACGTCAGTTTAATTGCAACATCTTTATAAATAAATGCTTGATTTTTCTTTTCTATTTATAGATGGTCCTACTTTCCCCCCAGCCACCAAATACGTCCAACATCCACCAACCTGTCCTATGCCACTTGCATAAGCTTTACATGTAGGCCTATTCGATATTTATTCTGATTCTAATGATATTTTACTCCATCATTATTTAATGTAATGCTTCATTGTTTGATTTTGAATATTTTATAGATGTTTCCCAACGTTAAAAAAATCCACCCACCAATAATCAAGTATACCAACCAACCAGCCCTAGTGGATGTACTATTGCTATACAACCATGGGCGAAGTCGATTGTAGTGCGCTTTCTGGGATTTTCCACCTAGTAGATTATCCAGTTCAGTATAGGCCTACCAGATACATTTGTTTGTCTATGACGCATTGGGTAATATTCAATTTATCAGAGCAATCCATATCCAAATATTGCTTCGGCAGTTAAGTTATTTTTTTTTCGTATTTCGACGGCGTTTTAGTGGACTGGAAAGAACCTGCATCTACAAGGTCATCTCAATATGGTTTCCAAGATACGTGTCGGTCATCTGTGAATTCTTAATTTCTCCCTGATGCTGAGCTGGGTTATCCATTTTCGGTCTATCGAAAGGACATCGCATCATTCAGCATTATATGCTGATAAACACACCATATTGACGTTTCATAATGTAGGCTACAAGATGCAGCTTCTACAAATGACGGTGATTATTATTTTTGTTGTTGAAATACTATGCATTTTAAAGAGCGACAAATGCAAATTTTGATGGGTTGTTGCCTACGTTCATGTACTTGTTATTAGAATTGCTTCCCATTCAATAATTCTATTGAATTTGTTTTAATGTGATTTAAATAATGTGTTCAAACCATGAATATCTAGATGGCTTGTTTATTCAATGAAAAATAATTTACCCCTTGTATTCAATGTAATAACTGAAACATTCGCATCCACAAACATTTCTTGATCTAGTATCTTTTCTTTTTTACTTTATAGATGCTAGCTATCAGCAGCCACCAAATACCTCCACCATCCTGTCTTTTTTGGCCACCTTAAAAAACATCGTATATTTATTGTAATATTAATGGGTGTTTCAATATGTTACTGCATCAGTTTGTAAAGAACTGTTGATTTTATTGATGTTTCACGATAAACACCGCCATCATCCACCAAATAACCAACCACCATCTAACCTCAATGCCACTAACGAGCTATTACAAACACATCCACTCACCGGCCAGCACCAACCTACCTTTGCGAAATATTGATAAACATTGTATTGCAATGATTTTAAGTGGTTTAAGTAGACGGATTTTATCGGGTACTTGTTTTTGTATCATGTTGCATATTTTTTTTGTTAATTTAATGAAAGTTTTAACGTAAGTTTAATTGCATCTTTATAAAGAAATGCTTGATTGTTCTATTCTGGTTTCTATTTTAAAGATGGTCCTACTTTTCCCGTCACCAACCACCAAATACCTCCAGTATCTACCAACCAGTCTTCTGCCACTTGCATAAGCTTTACACGTAGGCCATATTAGATTTTTATTCTGATATTAATGCAGGTTTTAATGATATTTTACTGCATCATTATATAAAGAAATGCTTGATTGTTCGTTTTATTTTGTATATTTTATAGATGTTTCATAACTCCACCCACCAACCACCAGCTATACCAGTCACTAACGGGTGTACTAGAGCTATACGACCATGGGCCAAGTCGATTTGAGGGCGCTTTCTGGGGATGTCCATGTGGTGGATTATCCAGGTCAGTGGCAGATACATGTGTTTGCCTATGATGCATTATGTAATATTCATGATTTCTCAGAGCAATCCATATCCAAATATTGCTTCGGTATTTACGTTGGTTATTTTTATGTTGTATTTCGACAGCGCTACATGCTCATACCATATTGACGTTTCATCATGTACAAGATGCAGCTTCCATAAATGACGGTGATTATTTTTCTTAAATACTATGCATTTTAAAGAGCGAAAAATGCAAATTTGATGGAATGTTGCCTACATTCATGTACTTGTTATTAGAATTGCTTCCCATTCAATAATTCTACTGATTTTATTTTTACATTATTTAAATGTGTTTTCAATTTATGAACACCTCCACTGCTTTCCCATTTAATGAAAATAATTAACCCCTTGTATTAATGTAATAACTAAAACATGCGTATCCACATAAACATTTCTTGATGTAGTTTCTTTTCTTTTCTAGTTGATAGATGATCCTAGCTTTCCGCAGACACCAAGTACCTACGCCAACCAACTATTTTGTTTGGCCACGTCGAAAATATGTAAACGTATCGTATTTTTATTGTGATATTAACGAGTGTTTTTATATTTAATTGACTGTTGGTTTTATAAATGTGTCCGGATTAACACCGCCATCATCCACCAAATAAACACCAACCATGCCACTATCTAACCTAAATGCCACTAACCAGCCACTACACACACATCCACTCACCAGCCATTGTATTGCAATGATTTTAAGTGGTTTTAATAGACAGATTTTATTGGGTACTTGTTTTTGTATCATGTTGCATATTTTTGGTTAATTTAATGCAGTTTTTAGGACAGTTTATTGCATCATTTTAATGCTCGATTGTTCTTTTCTGGTTTCTATTTTATCGATGGTCCTACTTTTCCCGTAACCAACCACCAAATACCTCCAATATCCACCAACTAGTCTTCTGCCACTGCAAAAGCTTAACACGTAGGCCAATTTGATTTTGATTTGTATGCATGTTTTAATGATATTTTACTGCATCGTTATATACAGAAATGCTTGATTGTTGATTTGATCTTGTATATATTTTTTTATAGATGTTTCCCAACGTTCAATAACTCCAGCCACCAACCACCAGCTATACCAACCAACCAATCACTATCGGATGTACTAGTGCTACACTATCCGTCAACTACACACATATCCACTCACCAACCAACCAGTCTCTTCCCATACATGAGCAAAATATTATATTGTATTGCAATGATTTTAAGTTGTTTTATAAGCGGATTTGAAATGCTTTTTGTTGTATCGTGTTGCATCGTAATCAGACTTATTTGCATAATTTTTATTAAGAGCTGCTCGTTAACCTATTACCAACCACACTACCATTCATCCACCACACACACGTATGCACTTACCAGCCAGCACTAACCATTTCCCATACATGAGCAAAATATTAATAAATATCAGTAGCTCTATTTGACGTATTTTAATGAGTGCTCTTGTAACGTGTTGTATGATTTTTTATTAATTTAATGAGTTTTAATGACATTTTGTTGCATAAAGAATTGTTCTTTTCTTGCAACAAATGCAAAATTTTATGAATGTCCTTTTCATTTGTTGCACATTGCTTAGTATGGTAGTGTGTGTGTCCGTTCCGTTCAGAAATATTGAAAATTTACATTGCATAACCCACCACCCCTTCCCCGGCCATCTTCTTCTGTGTTCCATCTTCTTCCGTCCTCCTGATGTCTGGAAGAACAACTCAAGAAAACAGCAAGCTGCAAAATATTAATAAACATTGTATTGCAATGATTTTAAGTAGTTTTAGTAGACGGATTTATTGGGTACTAGTTTTTGTATCATGTTGTATTTCTTTGGTTAATTTAATGCAGTTTTAAGGCCAGTTTATTGCATCATTTTAATAAAGATATGCTTGATTGTTCTTTTATAGTTCTTTGATTGTTATTTTATAGATGGTCCTACTTTTCCCGTCACCAACCACCAAATACCTCCAATATCCACCAACAAGTCTTCTGCCACTGCAAAAGCTTAACACGTAGGCCTATTGGATTTTGATTCTGATATTAATGCATGTTGTAATGATATTTTACTGCATCATTATATGAAGATATGCTTGATATATATATATTTATTTATAGATGTTTCCCAACATAAAATAACTCCAACCACCAACCACCAGCTATACCAACCAGCTATACCAACTAACGGATGTACTAGAGCTACACTATCCGTCAACTACCAGCCAGCACCAACCAACCAACCTTTACCCATGTATGAGCAAATATTAATAAACATATTGTATTACAATAAATTTAAGTAGTATTATTGGCGGATTTTAAGTGCTTCTTTTGTATCATGTTGCATCGTAATGAGACTTACTTGCATAATTATTATAAAGAACTGCTCGATAACCTCCTACCAAGCCACCATCCATCCACTACACCCACACATATGCACTCACCAGCTAGCACTAACCTTTTCCCATACATGAGCAAAATATTAATAAATATTGTATTGCAATAATTTTAAGTAGCTTTATTTGACGTATTTTAATGAGTGCTTTTGTAACGTGTTGTATATTTTTGTTAATTTAATGAGTTTTAATGACAATTTGTTGCATAAAGAACTGCTCTTTTCTTGTGCAAAAATGATCAATGGATAATTACTACAAAGCGAAAAATGCAAAATTTATGGCTTTTCCTTTTCATTTGTTGCTCATTTCTTAGTATCGTAGTGTGTGTGTCTATAAAGTCTGTTTAGCTACAGAAAAAATTCAAAAATTAC
>KN889414.1:49839-62021 GCA_000934455.1 Apostichopus parvimensis | reverse complement strand
TATTGTTCGGTTTCGGAAATATCTGGTATTTTTTTTATTTCCTTCAACCAAGTTTTATAATAGCCGTTATAAGAGGTTTTAATATTTGTACACCAATAAATTAACTGTGTCTGAATTTTCGAAAATTTCCTGACCAACATTCTTCATCATACTTCCCTCTACTCGTGTAATTTTGACGGATCTGTTAGGGGTTCAAGGAGGTTTTCTATACTGGTTGTCCATAGATGAAATTTTTTGCAACATTATGGGTATGTTTTGAAGTGAGTTTATTCACGAGAAATGTGAATTTTCAAATTCTGAACAAATAATGAGCTGAAAACCTTGAAAAGTGGGGCTGTCGGGTATTCTGGGCCGCGTAGAATCACATACAAAAGCAATGATCCACAGGACATGCGATGAGGTCGAACATGATGTATGACTGGTGACAATCTTCAAAAAGGTTATGGATGGAAAAAAAAAACTATTGGGAAATACTTGGTTCTCAGGCAAAAGTTTACATCTGGTTGGTCATTTTCAAGCCCGAGAAGTGCCATTTCCGGTGATCTGGGGGGTATAAACACCAGAAATTTTCTTGTACGCTGCGCGCCAACCGATGGTGGCGCTCCGCTTAGATAGTAATTCGCGCCCCCCGGGTTAGAAAATCCTGGATACGCCCCTGTTTAATATGTCAAAGATTTGATTAGAATCGGTATAAATAATGATGGTGAATTTATCATGCGAGACTACGCAGACCCCTTTACATCATTGAAATGTGCAACATGCAAGACTAACTAAACTTCTCAACACTAGGTGATGAAAGTCTATATAAACTTCAAGCCAATCACACGGAGAGATTTGGTCACAAGATAAAACTGACCAATCAGTGTGCAACAACATTATTCTTGTTTAGAATTCAATAAAGGCAAAGTTAACATAGCTAATCTGCGAAATGCATAATCATATATTTAATGCAATCATAATGTGGATGTATAATGCAACAGGCTGTTTCGGTGGCAAACTATATGTCACATGTCTGGAAGAGAAAAATATTACACACTGTAAGATGAAAAAAAAATCAATTTCTTTTCCCGAACTCGAGGTACGTAATCTTGATGTTGATTTATCCTTGAAATGTGCTACATTTAGATTGTTTGATTAGCTTTCTTTATTGGCCGTGGCTATTCTTATGACTAGTTGTAACAATTAATCTATAAACTATTCTTACAACATCGGCGAATTCATGCGCAGTAAAGGGGTAACCCTAACCCTAAACCCTAATCCTATCCCTAACCCTAACCGGAAATTATTGTTACTCATGGTCGTAAAAATAGTACTCCTGGTTGTAAAAATAGCAACTGCGCATGCGCAATCGGAAATTATTCTTACGACTCGTTGTAAGAATAGCCACTTTGTTCTTTATTCACCAATACATCACAATTTCAATGGCATGGCATTTATTGTAGATATATTTACTTTTCACTGATTGGCTTACATATTACATATTACAAAGGAAAAAAACAATTAAACTAATTTGCCGTGATGACATGTTTCACTCTTACTGTTTTCATATTTGAAAAAAAAAAAAAAATCACATTTTTGTAGTTCAAAAAGCTATGAGTCCTTTGTTGTGACCCACGTTTGCTTTAAGCAATTAATTTTAGTTACCGGAACATCCCTTTAAATAACATGTTCTCTTTGCACAGCACGGATAATACTTGTCATAATTGCTATTGTAGAGAGTGATCTAGTTTTGTGTAAGGATACATGTCCTAAAGACTGCAAACACTAAATGAATGTCAAGAGATCACCACTAGTAGGGGCATATTCTGATCGATAAGAATCGAAATAATTGCATGAAATTCCATGGTCCTCAGTATGAATTCTGAAATATAAGGCTTCAGAGTCAAAATACGAGGCAGTCGCGCCACAGGTGACAAAGTGTCTCATCGTGATAGGGACGAGAAATGTGTAATATGTGTTTGCGCTGAACATTTGAGCAATAACAGCAGTTATGATATACTGCGGTTATGGAGATAGTTAAATGTGGAGTCATTATTTACTAGCCTATACGTGGGTATTAATCGTTATGTATAACTAATAAGATAGCCTGTTTATAGAATTTGTTCAAACAAAGTAAAAGTGTAAGTTATTCTTGGTATTGGAAAAGAAATGTGGTACGAAAGTCTCGTGGTGGGGTGGGGGAGAGGGATGGAATAGCACTGAAAAGGGAAGAAGAGAGGAGGGATTAGGAGAGAGAGAAGGAAAGGAAAATGAAGAGGTGGGAATGCGGGAAGGGATAAGGGATGGTTGCATCGGGGGGGGGGGGCAGGGGGGCGGAGGAGGATGAGAAAGATCAAAACGACCACTAAACGATGGGTTGAAAGGTTCAAATAGTGCAATTTGCCTTGTCACAACCTTGAACATGGGCGTGATCCTATTCGGTCCTGTTAACACATTGGGGAACTTCTTTATTTATATTAAAGAAATGAAAATTTTCAAATACCCCCCCCCCAAATTAACAATACATTCATAAGAAAAATTACAAATTATAAAGAACAAGAAACAAGTTTAACTCTCTTCGGAAAAGTATCAGTTAGAACTACGTTACAGACACTTTGGTATATTATTAACCACATACAAAATATTTACAGCAATTTAAATGAATTCTGTTTCTTAAAGTACAGTATGTACATAATATGTAAATAAATCATGAAGTAGTGTTATCAGAAGGAACATAGGAAGTAAGGGTGTGGGTGGGTGGTGGGGGGGGGTGACTCCTGTATATGTCACCCCTCCTCTCTAGTAGCTATGGGGATTAATAACACCCACGTAAAATGCCTTTAAATCAAATCTAAGGGGTAGAGCTGCTTAATTTTACTGATCATTCACAGAATATCTACAATGCTAATTTCCATTAAAAAAAATAAAAAAACTGAATTTCAATAACAATAACTTTGGGGTTCTAATTTACATTAAACCATGTCTTTGACTGTCTGTTTGTGAAGATGTAAAAACTGAAACAAGACACTGCTTATCCACTGATTGAATTTCTCTTAATACGAAAGAAGATGTACCTAACAAATGTATTTAACAGAATTCCACAAAATCTCTATCAGTTATCTTTTCAAAGTTTCACAATAGGTGTATAAGTTAATAGCTTTCCACTGAAACATTTTATCATTGGCCGGTTTCACTCATATATTGGCTGCTTTAACAATTAGAAGCAAATGTTGTCTAGAAGACATTAACATTAATGATTCATTACTCCTGCATAGGAAAGTGTATTAAAGTGATCATGTGTACATGTAACTTGTTACAACAATTCTATGGATGAAAAGTGTTTGTGTGCATTGCAAGAACTAGTTCGAAGTCCATTTGCTATTTCTTGGCAACAGGTGATCAAGGTGAGGTTGTAGTTGGAGTAACATGGGACGGTCCAGGCTGATTTAAACTGTGTATTTTACAACGTGTGCGGCCTCCACCACTGTCTGTGTAGGTCTCTGGACCCTGGGGTCTACCACTGGGATAGACATTCTGTGAAAGGAAAAAAAAAAAAAAAATATATAAAATCTTTACTTAATCACAACCTCTAGATGCAACCACAAACAAACAAACAGTCAATACACTCATAAATACAAACATAAAAAAAAAATACAGTCATAATAAACAAAACAAAACATACATACACCCATATATAACAAACATACATGGATATAAACGTACATACATCCATAATCGAATAAACAATAGTCAACACTTTAAAAGGAAAAAAAAAACAGCCATCTTTATATGCAGATGTAATTATTTACCTATTGTTTTTGGTTAGTCATTTGTATTTAGTTTACTGTAACACTTTGTTTTGTTTTTTATTATTATTTTTATTCATAGAGACTGCAATGTTGTCTGCCAATAAAGGTCAGACACGACTGTCTATCATTTGTACCCATTTGCCGTCCAATTCTGACTGTTAAACATTATTATCTTTCGGCTACTACCAACACGAAACCACTCCATACATAATTCATCAGGCTAGGCTCCTTCTTCAGAACACAACATACAGCCCTTAAAATCGTGAGAATAGTGACGGAACACAAGTTGGTTACGTACGGAACGTTGGTCTGCTGGTTGACTACGAAGAGAGGATTGACGTTGCTGAGGATTTCGTCGTTGACAGAGATACCGTCCAGGTACTGCTTCAAGACTGTTCTCAGCCTCTGGTTTTCGTCCAGGAGGGTGGATTTTTCTTTATCCATGGCTACCTTGTCGAGTAACACTTTATTGTACCGTTTCCAAAAGTTCTCCAGGGAGGTGTATTCGTGCATTACCTGAGGAATTTTAGCGAAAGAAAGGAAGCGGTTTATTTTCTTCATCGGGTACCGATCGATATCAAGGTTAAAACTTCTGTCACTGTATTTTGTGTTGTCTGATTAAACTGCAGATTTCCATACCACGTGGAAAACTGTACAGCTAGAATCAGACCTGTGCATGTCATGAACATCAAAATTTCTACATTCCTATCTCTCACGATGGTGCCTGGCCAAATGATCAGTGCAAAAAGATGCAAAAACCGTTTCCTAATATGGTGTTTACCTTAATTATACAAAACCAAAGATACCCATGATACAGACCAACCCAGAATAGGAGTGAACTATCTGGTCAGCAAATCAACAGAAGTAAGCTGACGACTAGGAAGTTATGAACAGATTTATTGGCCAGAGTAAGTCATTCAAACCACTGACCTCGGGAATACAAGGCCTTTGCTCTATCAACTGAGCCATCCGGACTTTTAATTGCGCAGTGATCCCTTTATATCCATTTCTTTGCCCGGGGGGGGGGAGGGGGTGGGAGGGCATGATCAGAAGCCACAGTAACTTTGCATGCACCGTTGCCAAAAGTCACACTCCCCAGTTTTCACTGGATGCAACCCAGAAAGGGAGGACAGAAGTGACAGGGAAATTGGGATAGATAGATGGTAGAGTGCAGCAGTAGGATAGATGCAGGTAAGCTCACCTCTGCAAGTTGCTCTGACGGTGGTTCCGCTACAGCGGCGGAAACATCCTCTTCCTCCTCCTGGGTGAGGCTGGATGCGTAAAATGGAAGCACCTTCTCCTCTTCCGTCTCCTTCTTGCGACACTGCTCCGAGACTTTCAGAATTCTCTCTCCCTGGTGATACAGGATACACAACACAGTGAGACCGTGATTTCTAATATCAACACCAAACAGAACCTTATTTAGATCCACTTTTATAGAGGCAAACCATCTTAAGTTTATATGTTAGACATCTTTGAAATGAGTTAACACTCCCCCCACCCCCCTTGCCAAATATCTAGGGAAAATCTTGCTTCGTTTGGGAGATATCATTGTTCAAAGGTCATGTCAGCGGCTGCCATTTTGTCACAAGGAGCTGAAACCCTTTACATTTATTTTGTCCTTTTTGCATATTTTCAAGTCGAAGGTAAACAATGTTGACACTGAAAGCAATGTCATAATGAGACCAAGTTAAGAACTACCCATGTTCTAGATTTAACATTTGCAAAAATCATCTCCATTACAGGGAAGAAACTTGTAATAGATAAACGAAATTACTAAACTTCAAGCATTCATGGCTTATGATGTCATGTTTAGACTTGTTCAAGTTTCCAAGCTTGTTCGTGAAGGAAAATCAAAACTGTTATATGTACTACATAAACATTTTCTCATCTGTATGTGGGGGGGGAGGGGGGATGGAGGGGATTTTATCAGCAGGCTCTCTGTCACATTTACAAATGACGATTCTTGTGTTGGCATCTCCTTTTGGTTTATACCCATATTCCATTTCCTAAAAATTCACGAGAGATGCTACAATTTTCTGTACAAACTATATCAAGTTTGGCTGAAATTATTGGTGATGGGATAGGCTGTGTTTAATTTGCATATGGAGGAATGGGTCTAGACTAAACATTCATGTTTTTTTCCTGCTATAATTTTTGGAAAAACTATCAACTATCGCACAAGTGGAAAAGGGAATGGGGATGAATGCCTTTCATCAACAAGATAGTACTGACGAACAAAGTATATTCAGAAGGGACTAATGAAGATGGGAAGATGGAATAGTAATCTTGCAGAAAAATATCCTGCACTGCCCTCAGTTAAGTGATCATTTGTTGCAGAGATAGTGGTGGCACAAACGAGGTACATAGGACCACCCACAAGAAATGGGAGGGGGAATAAGGGGAAAGGGCCATTTAGAAATTTAAAAAAAAAAAAGCCAGCAAGGAATCATTTCTGTAACTAAAATAGTTAAAATGACTGACCAGTTCTAATTTCGATTGTAGTGCCTTGATGGATGCATTCGAATCCAGCGTTAGTTTTGTGAGTCGACGTCTTTCGTTTTCTCGGAACGAGTTCATCTGACTCTTTAGAGTGTGGAAGTGTTGAGCGATGACCTCTCGCTGCTCCTTCAGGTCCCTGTTGCGCTCTTCGCTCTCCTTAACATTCTGGGCCATCTTGGCCTTGAGACTGGCGATGGTATCCTGAACGACAAAATTAAAATCGATGAGAAAAAGACTTACAAAGAAACTTAGTAGTTTTGTTAAATGTGTGAAAATCTTGCAGAGGCAAACAGCGATGTATACCGACCCTATATGCGTATCGGACTCTGACGCTGTAAATCTTGCAACGGCCGCGAAAATTCAAAGAAAAGGTAGTCTGAAAGAATAGTATTTTCGTGAGATTAATTTACAAAAGAGCACAAGGCCCCCAAAAAATAAGAGTCTCTGATTGGCCAATGAAAAACCGAGAACATCATTATTCACTGGCTTTAAATTTTTTCTGGAGGCAAAGTCATTAGATAATCGTGGAACATTTGCTTAATGTGTGTTTCCATCTGTACAAGTTGAAAACACAACTGAAACCTTCACATGGGTAAGGCTAACTAATTGTAATATGACATGGGTGTATGATTTGTTTCTTCTTTTGAAAATCCAAAGATGCACTAATTGTCTTGGTCTACGTTTGAAGGTACTTCCTCAATTTTGGGGTGAAACTGATGGGGAAGGGGAGGAAGAGGAGAGGTGGGGGAGGGATAGGGAGAGGTAGCAATAAGGAGGGTTGGAGGGGGATTAGTGGAGGGGAATGGGGAAGGTAGAGATCCATGGGATCCTTTGTAAAACAAATCTGTCTGTGAGAGTAAAAACCCCAAAGCTGTGACTCTTGATAACAGCACTCACAGATATTCTCTGAAGTTTTCTCATTTGGAATTCAATCTCTCTTGCGCTGGTTTCGTCTTTGCTCTTGAGAGTCTCAAATGCAGCCTTCCTCTCCTCTGTGGTTTCCTGGTAGTTCTTCAGGGCGGCTTGAAATTGTTTCCAGAGGTCTTCTACCTGACCTTCCAGTTGTATCCTCAAGGCATGTTTTTCTTCTAGATTCTATTTTGAGATGAAAAGCAGAGAGTTTTTGCCGTGTTACACAAACATATCCAACGTTTTACTGCAACATACACTGGGGGTGATTAAATCCCTTAATAAACATTATTACCATTTATCATGAACTTCACTAATCACCTTTGCCATATAATTTAATAAGAAATAAAAATTTGCAAATGCTTTTGTTTAAAATTAGGGACTTATGGAAGTTAAACAGTTAAAAAGATTAATACACTAACAAACTGTCAGCTGCAACATTTTCTTTACAGCTTTAAATTGTTTTACACAAGATTGTGTCATTTTTCATCACACAACGAATATAAAGTTGCTTCAGTTCATTCACAAACTCATTGACTTTATTCAAAAGCTATATTTTCTCCAGCCCTGTCACTCTGTTTAGCAATGAAAATTGAAAAGGTGAATACAACAAATGACCAAATCTGTCGGGGTACCTTGTTCTTGATTTCGTCCCTCAAACTCTGAAATTCCTGGCGTGCCTCATTCTCTCTGTCAGAGGCGTTCTCCTCCATGGCAAAGAGGATGTCTTGGACATCATTCATCTCTTGTCGGTGGTGATCCACGATCATCGTCCTCTCGCTGTCAAATTCCTTCTTCAGGATTTCCAGTTCTTCCTCGTATTCAGACTGGAGAATCTTTAACCTGCTCCTCTGCAGATCTGTTCGAAATTATCATCACAGATTTCAAATTTGAAAACGAAGTCCCACGTCTTTAACGACAGCATGATCATGTAGTCAAACAGGGGGAACGTTTACCCTACTCTTCTGAAGATTTACCCCCCCCACCCCAAAAATATCTATACAATTATCAAATTGTAAAATTATCAAATCACAAGTGTTGAGTTTACACTTTTTTGTTATCAATGCTTCTTCTTCTGTTTTCTAATTTGCAATTTATAGTTTAACATTTTCCAACAGGATTGATAGCACTCTAAGCACTGTTGCGTGCAGTCGGGATTACTGCACGCTTCAGTTCGATTTAACCTATTCATTTATCCATTTTTAGTATTTACTTTCCGGTTACGCGCAGAAACAATTGCGACATTCTTCGTCCGGTCGAGTTGTTTACTGTTTGAAGTATTTACCGTTTTTTGTCAGGAAAGCATGACAGTCTAAAGTTAATATAACGTGTTCGTTTTAGTATACTGCCAAAGAAGTAGGTTGTTGGTTTGTAATGATATTTTATGTCAAAGTAGCGGGAAATTTAGCATGTTTAGTTTAGTCAAATTGCATGCTTTTTCGATCCAATGTAGTGTAGGGTTCACTTGCGCGAATTATCAAAGTATTCTGTTTATGTATATGTATATGCATTGGTTCGTAGACTATGAGGGTTTTATCGACATTTATTTGTAATTCAAGGATATCTGTGTAGTAACAATGTTTAAAGTGCTATTCAGAGTTAAGGACTTTTGCATAATCATTTACTCTAATGTAACCTACTAAGTTTAAAGGTTAAGATTAATTAATTTGTTTTCTCTTTTGTTTGATCCCAGATTGAATGAAACTCATAGACAAGAATAAAGATAATTATTCAGATCATACAGTCCTACGCAGTTTACTGAAACTCTGTGTATTCTCTAGTCTTCGCCGGTCCAAGCACTGTAAAAATAATGCTCAAGATTTTGACATTTCTAAATACGGTATAAAGTAACTTCTCATTCCTTTCTTCAACAATAAAAAAGGAAAAAAAATGATGTTTACCCTTAACAATGGCTAGCAATTTTACTTGACCATCTGTTTACAGGCATAATTTGGTTTCTTCCAGGAGAACAACATTTCAAAAAACATAAAAAGGGAAGGAAAATATGTTGTGAAGATAATTTCCATATAATTTTTAATATACCTATGAGAGTGTCCATGTTTTGTAAATGACTCCTCAATGCCATAGAGTACTGTTCTTCTGCTTCCTGGAGGTCCTTAGCTAGCGATTTGATGACACTGTCCTTCCTATCCACCACTCTCTCAAACGTCTGACTCAATATTTCGATGTCCTTCTTCAGCTCCTTGGACTTTGCCGCCCGCAACAACGCCCTCCATTGATGGGTCAGCTTGTAAAGGTTGAAGCGGGTGTTCTTCTCTTCCTTCACCAACTTATCCTGGTAAACGAGAGAACATAGACATACAAACCGGCAGGGTGAATCCATGATCGTTGGACAGAAAACCTTAATGGCTCGTGATAATGGACAGGATTTTGATGGGAGAAGGAGGAGGGGAATGAAATAGTAGCCTTCTCCGTATATAGAAAGGTGTATCTGACAATCTCCCAAGTGGAGGGGAGGGATTGTATAGTAAATAATCATGTGATGACAACCAATGCTCAATGATGAATGGTACCTTTAAGGTTCCATCGGGATATAAATTAGGCATACATACTGTTATGCAAATTAAATCAGAAAACATTTCTCTGTCATCTTTTGTACACAACCTAGCAGTACATACAGATGAATAATAGAAAATGGCCCAACTAAACGAATAATTAAATCGACTGTACAAGTTTTGATAGAGCACACAATGGAATAAATTTAGTGTTTGCTCCAGCCTGTATTATGTTGTATATTTCTGCATATATGCCGTGTCACTATGTGCTTTTACAACAGTATAACGTGTCTGAGTGTGGAATGACAAACACTTTGCTCAGAGCTAGAATACGTCTTAGGTACAGACACTGAAAGAATACTTTCCAATCCTGCGTATGTGTACTTAATTCAACCCCCCCCCCCCTCCCAAAAACAAAAGACTTTGGAAATGAAAATATAAAATTTTAATTTAAAGTAGCATTATGTGGTAGTTCAATTTGATGAAGTTGTTCCAAACCTTTAAGAATTGATTTAGCATGTCCTCCTTCTTCTTTCGCATTTCTTCTTCTGCGAGCGCTTTCTGTTCCATGTACAGAATCCTCTCTTCCTCCGTCATCTTCAGCTTCTTCTTCCCAGACTTTTTCTTCGGCATCTTCTCTGAGAGGTAACAATTTTGTTTGATTTTGTAAAGGTTAACTTCTTAAGCCAAATATTTAACGCAATTTTGACATCACACATAGAATATACACTGGGAGGACAAATGAGAAAAATAAAGCAGATCTATCATTTCATAAAATTTTGATCAAAATCCTGCTGGAGTTATGCAAAATTACAGCCTGATGAAAAATTACATTTTTTAGAAGATGAAGACAGACTGAGCTCTGCTACCTGGTGAAAAACAGTTGCGTGAGTTTCCAGTGTTAAGAGGAAACAAGGAACTTTACAACTCCTGCTTGTGAACTGACAGACCTACAGTATTACACTTCAACTTCAGGAGAATTTTTAGTAACAATGTAGTCAGTGGCGGGGGTAGGGGTATTGGTCAGGAGGGGCAAGAATGGTCTGTAGGGGCGCTTTCGAAACTATCTAAGCGGAGCGCCACCACTGGTTGGCGCGTAGCAAGATACTCCCTAGATCGCCGGAAATGACCCTTTCCGGGCCTGGCTAATTTGCAGATAAACGAAGAATAAATAGGTGTCATCGCCAAATTACACCAACAAAATGTGACAAATGTCAATAAGTAGATGAGAGCGCAATAAAAACTTCAATAATCTAGAATAAGTAAAAAGTGGTAAAGAACTGAAAAGGGCGCCAGCAGTCCATTTGAGTCCGTCAGGGGGCATCCGCCCCCCCTGACTGTATGGACGCTCCGCCACTGAACGTAGTCTTTTACCTTTCTAAAACACTCTATTGCAGTTCAAAATACATAATCTAGTGTTGCTATTATTCTACCTGCAGTTTTGGCCAAATGCACTGGATAGACAACCCAAAGAAATTAAAAAACTTTATGGTTTTCTTTCCATAGCATAGCCTGAGATTTATATACTGTTTTGGTTTTCAAAACAGCACCTATACCAATATATCAATACAAGATTTTTCAAGCTTACTGTAGCGATAAATTCACACTCAGGCCTAACTTAAGTTATAGCACCCACAATAATGTGCTCTTTCCGCGGTTACAAAAGTGCTTCACCGCCAGTAACCCAGTTACAAGGTGAAAGGCACTTATTCTATTGCAGAAAGTGCACATATTCTATGGCTGAATGTAAAAAGTCAGTATTGCGAAGTTCGGAACACTGCGAAGTACGGACACCCCTAAGAAATACACGATTTCAACATGACAACCTACAGCAAGAGCCAATTTCACAAAAAACTACAAAGATACAGTACATTTAGTTTCTCTCTAAAATGACCCAACCATATCAAGTATATTTTCAGGTGATTTATACCATAAGATATAGTTTTGGGGTGTTTGAAAGGGTGTGAAGACTCGCGCACAAAGAAACGTCTCAGGCCGGTAATCTGACCTAGTTTCGAATGAGGTGTAACAAAAGTGTTAGACACCACCATCAATCCCAGAAAATACACACACAGCTTGCTACCGTCGGTAATTAGAGTCTAGTGTACAAACAATACATACAGCTACGGTCAATACCCACAACACAGTGTACATAGCAGCATGGACACCTGTATAACGTTTCATTACTGTCTGCATTTTGTAGCGACAAGAAGAAAACGTCATTTGCAAGCAACGGAAAGTTAACTTTCTCAGAGCATGGCACGTGGTGTGAGGCGAATCTTCAATGCCTTTAAGGCTTAGGTGTCTGAACTTCGCAGTGCCCATGCTAACGATGGTGGAATGACACCCCCCCTTAATACATGGGCTAGGCCCAGGGACGTAGCGAAGGCCTGATGATTGGGGGGGTGTAGTGGCTGAAATTCCAACTGGATGGGTTTTGGAGCCAGAAAATTCCGACTGCTGCCTT
>KN889414.1:27758-47794 GCA_000934455.1 Apostichopus parvimensis | reverse complement strand
AATTTATAATGAAACCTAAGTTAGGCCTTGCGTTAATAATAATTATGAGTTGCAGCTTAGCATTAGGCCTAGTTCCACTACACAATGTATCCACAGCAGCTGCATGATGGTATACGGTAAATTCGCGAGTAAAGGATTGCTCAGGAGTTTAATACTATCCTTCAACTGTATGATGTCATCGATGGCTCGGCTGAACGTGAGAAATAATCCACAAAAAGTCGCAAAATACAAATTTGATGTTCTCTTGTTTCACTGGCAAATTTGACTTTCGTTAAAGGCATTGAAGACTCGCCCCAAACCGCGTGCGGCCATCTGAAAAAATTAACTTTTTGTTGCTTGCAAGTGACGTTTTGTTCGTGTCGCTACAAAATGCAGACAGTAATGAAACGTGATACCTTAATTGTTATCTTTAGCTGGACCTGAGATGTCCATCGCTGTATCGTGTGTATACTGTGCTGTGGGTATTGACCGCAGCTGTATGTACTGACTGTATACTAGTGTCTAATCAGTGGCGGAGCGTCCATACAGTCAGGGGGGGGGGCAGATGCCCCCCTGACGGACTCAAATGGACTGCTGGCGCCCTTTTCAGCTTTTTACCGCTTTTTACTTATTCGCGATTATTGACTTTTTTTATTGCGCTCTCATCTACCTATTGACATTTGTCACATTTTGTTGGCGATGACACCTATTTATTCTTCGTTTATCTGCAATTAGCAAGGCCCGGGAAGGGTCATTTCCGCGATCTAGGGAGTATCTTTACTCAAAAAATTTCTGTACGCTCCGCGCCAACCTGTGGTGGCGCTCCGCTTAGATAAAGTCGAAAGCGCCCTACAGACCATTCTCGCCCCCTCTGACCAATACCCCTAGCTCCGCCACTGTGTCTAATTACCAACGGTATCAAGCTGTGTGTGTATATTCTGGGATCGATGGTGGTGTTTAACACTTCTGTCACACCTCATTCGAAACTAGGTCAAATTACCGGCATTAGACGTTTCTTTTTGCGCGAGTCTTCACACCCTTTAAGTCTTTGTAGATTAAAGTTACGATTGCAAAAGTGGTTACACTTTGACTTAGGAACACTGTAACTACAGTGCAGCTAAACATGTATAAATGGCACATGAATTTAGGTGACATGCAAAGTTACCGTGTACCACCATATAGGCCTACGGTAAATTTGTGATGGTAAGACCAATAATGTTCTCGCTGATCGATTTTGCACAGTGGGTTAGTTCTATCCATCAGCTATGTGATTTCATCAATGGTTTGACCAGTTTCCGCCAGAAACATCAAGAATTAATTATACTTTTAAAGTTAGGGAGTCAAACTGCTTAAAGTATTACTGTATAATTCCGCTAGGTCGGTGGAATAATCTACCAAAGTGTCTAAAAATACAAAACTGATGTTTCCTTGTTTCACTGAGGCAATTTTTGCCATTCCCCTTTAGGCTTTGTAGATTAAAACTGTGATTGAAAATGTAGTTACAACTTGACTTACAAACTACTGTGACTATCAGTGCAACTAAGTATCTGTTGTCTCAACTGCTATGCTTTGGAAGAACATAAATGCTTCATAAAGATATTAGCAGTCCTTTCAATGTTGCTCTTCTTCTTTGCCACAGTTTTAGACTTCCATTTGCTTTACCTATTGTGAGAATTTTGTGTATTTTCTTGTTCATGTTATTGTAGGTTTGCCATGTCAGAAGAAGGGGAGGAATTATCAGTCCCAGCCAAAGGGGAGGTTGTTGCATCTGATGGTCAAGCTGTTAATGATGATGAGAGTGGAGAAGCTCCATCCGACCAGAATGCAGATGAAGTGAAGGAGGAGAAACAAGGAGAGGGAGAGCCAACAGAAGTAGAACCAGACAAGGATATCACCGACGAGACTCCCATAGAAATGACAAATGAGAAACTAGAGATTGTGGAGGATAATTATGAAAGTAAGGAAACTGATCAAGAGGAAATTCAAGGCAATGAGGAAAATCCGGAAGCAGGAGACGGAGTCACAGAAGAGGCAACCGAAGCACAAAAGGAAGAGTATAATGATGATGGTGATGGTATCCGGGTGACAGCGGATGTGGTGCCAGAAGATGAGGAAGACACAAAGCAGGAAAACCAGGGAGGAGATCAGGGAGAAAATGGTTCTTTTGCTAACCCAGATGAAGAGACTAACAAACCAGGAGCTGAAACAGGTAAGGACAAAATCAGGTTAAGATGGGGACATTGTCTATTGGGGGCCCCATTAAAACAAGAAAAAGTCAGGTAGGACTTTAGCCCAAGCAATTTCATATGATCTACTGGTGTGTGCAAAGCTATGCAGATTCTAGGTACATTGTATAAAATCTTTTTGTCTTCAAATGTGAATTCATCATGTGGCTTAAGTGAAGCTACATGACATTTCTGGATTAAATTGTCAGTAAATGACTTTTATCATGAAAGCATGTGCAAATCTATTAAGAAGAAAGATAATGGTTAGGTTTTTTTGGCTCATTGTATTACAGTTGGTTGACATCTGACATACAGCCATTTGAACAATGCATATAATCTTTCATGGAATATAGTTACTTGCTACCAAAATCTTTTCAAAGCAGCATGGATTCCACACACAGGATGCAGATGTCTTGCTTTGTTGGCTACAGTCATGGTAAATATCATATCTCAAAGACTCCTAAAGGGCTTGGCAATTTACAATGCTCCAATGTTTGCATTTTATTGGGATTTCACAGAGTTAGTTCTTGAATTTTTTGAGTCTCATTTTAAATTTTTTTCTTTTAATGAGAAAGAGCAAATGTGTTAGTTCATTTTTAGACTGTTTGATCCTTCTCATTGTGGGTTTCATATGTGCAGAACAAATTAATATAGAAGAAGAGCCAGTGGTCTCACAAGGACCAAGCCCAGTGGGTGAAGAGGCTCAGAGCGCCGATGGTAGATCACCAAGTGTTGGAAGAATGGTCACACCTAATGATAGTGAAATATCTCCAAATGCCTTGGTAAGTACTTAGAAAATAAAAATGAAAGAGCTAAACTTGTCTTCATCTTAGAAGGATAATTTTTACAGGATATTTTGCTGTGAAGTAACACAAATGAGATGGTGTTACAGTTGGATGATGCTCTGAAAGAGAGCACTACTGCTTAGATTTAGCTTTAAAGAAGCAGGAAAGCCATTAATTTCATATGCATACTGTAATAAATATATTGCATTCTTAAGACCCTGCTTTGATTCCTTGCCGGAGGTGAAATGAATCTATGCAATGTCGATGGCATAAGTGTGTGTGTGTGACACTTGCTTGTAATCAACTTAACTCAAAAGTATCATGGTGGATTAATTTCATACATGGTACTGTATGTGGATCTGTCTTATTGAGTGCAAGAACCCTGTTTGTTTCTGTGAAGGTCAAAGGTTATTTGAGGGCCAAGAAAGGACAATTAAAGACAAATTTAGGTTTAATATAGTGATGATTGTGAAAATTTGGAAATATCAAATGCACATTTATCAAGATATGGAGGTCATACTGAGACTATAGAAGCCTTATCTTTAGGATTATTTCAAAAGCGTATATGTAGCTGCAAGGAAATAATTCAAGAGTAAAATATCACTCACACGTGGCATCGTTTTTTTAAAACTTGTTACTTTTTTCATCGTCTTCCCAAACAGAACTTGACCTGGTCGTTTGGCATCAACAAGCACGTCCCGGCTATCAACCTCACTGACTCTCGGAGGAGAGCCGTACTCTATGCGTGCGGTAATACAGCAGTGCTGTACGATTATGGAAATAACAGACAAAAGCTGCTACAAGGACATGTGAGTCAAGAAAAGTTGTGATTAGACTTGCGATATTAATACTCATTTGAATGTGTGCCGTTACAACGATTTGGTTGTTGTTATGAGGGAAGCTAGTTTCGCATAATTTGTATCTGTACATATCTATCATCTAATGACGGAAAACCTTCGATAAAAGATTAAAGAAATGTAACGGGTTCTGGTCATTAGAAGAATTAAAAGGTTTTATACAACCGTTAAATAAGAAAATGAATAATGGAAACTTCCTGGGAAATTTTAGACAATGGAAAAGAGCAAAGATGTTTATGGCTAGAATGTGATTCCACTGACCTCTGGGTTATAGCCTTGAACTTTGACCTACAACTGAACTATCCAGTCCCTAATTGATGGCAATCCCTGAATAGCTATTGTTTTGCTTGGGATACCAGTCAGGAAACAACAGTACCATGTATACCTTGTACCAGGCATCACAAGAATGTACCAGGCATCACGGCTCCAGTTTAAGTTGATACAACCCAGAAAGCATCAAGGAAGGGATTTGGAGCCGGGAAAGGATATCCAGGGTTTAAGAAAAATAAAAATTAGTTAAATCATTAAAAAAAATGTTTCATTTGCATATTTTCTAACTGTATTGTTTAATATGTTGAATATATTTATTCAACATAAAAAGGGTGTCTGTCATATGCCAATATCTTGCAAATTCAAACTATCGCATACGAGAAGAAACTGCTGTAGAAGAAGGGAAATAAATTTATGAATATGTGAAAATTCAGTCATTAATTAAAAGGATTGTCTGGTGGCCCAAAGAAGTTACCTTAAAAAATGATAAATAATTTTCCAAACATGTTGTCAAAGTATGAGAATGCTAATGTTGCGTTTGACAGAGAAACGATTTTTTAATCGTTAAGGATAGACATTTCAAATATGATTTGAACAGTACAGAACGTGACGTCAGCTACGCTAATGCAGATTGCGACATAACCCACCCTCCGTACAGTACCTATACGGTAATCACAACAAAAAACTCGTTTGTATACAGATAAATTTCTTCCTTAATTTTCGGTGAAATTTCTTATAAATTAGATATGTTTTCAAAAACTCCTTAAGCCGCCATATATGTAGTAGATCGGTGGTTTCGTGGTCTTTGTGTAACACAATATAAGTTTTAACAGCAGACTCTTCGTTGTTTATACATCCCGCTATCCAGCTCCAACGCGAACAATGTTCGCGTGTAGGCTACTCTAACGTTTACAATCGGACAGTTCTGCGAAGCCTAAGCTTCTCGGTGCTACATTCTGCTCTGACATCGATTCCGCCAAGTTTCATCTTTCGGTGTTACGAATACTTTTCAAGTTTCCTTTTACTGTTAATTCGATCCGTGAATTTTATTTCAGCGATTTCGAAGAACAGTTTATGAACTGTGGTTTGAGTGTCAGAGTATATTATGTGCAACGCTATACCTTTACCAACTGGGCATGGTAGGCTGTAACATTCGCGATAGGTACGTTATATGTAATAGGCGGTCACCTGTGCGTGTACAAACGTCGCCTGTTTTGCCTATTTGCCAGCACAACGTCAATCACCATATTGATGCGTCGAATAAACGGTACTTTTGGTGAGAAACTGGTGAATTTGAAAACCAGATTTCTACAAGAAGAAAACGTCGAATGGGGACAATTTTTACATGGTTAGAAAGAGAAAAATAATAACTACAAGGACAATGGATCAAAATCTTCCACCAGACAATTCCTTTAATTAAGAACAAGATGGTTATTATCATTGTATAAGGGGTACATAGACACAGGTTCTCACAGCTACTATTCCTTAGGGGTACATAGACAAAAGTTCTCACAGCTGCTATTCCTTGTGTAAGATGTTTGCTTGGATGAAGTAGCATTTGAGCCCAGAACATTTTCCAAACAAAGTATAATATACCGTAAATGACCATATAAGTAAAGTCACAAAAGTGTAATTAAAAGTGATCAACTACATAAAAGTAAAAGCTCTGTGTTTCGGTTTTTGATTTTTCTTTTATTGATACATCATCTAATGCAACATGATTCCTTGCTAGGGGTCGTGTCTACTGTTGACACATCATGCCCAGCTACACATCTGCCTTTCTTTTATATTTAACACAGGTCAACTTGATTGACCTCTGTTGTTTGTTGTATATTTCCAGTCAAATAACATATCCTGTTCATGTGCAAGTCAAGACAAACGTTGGATTGCCACTGCTGACAAGGGTCCAGGCAGCATGATCATCATCTGGGATTCGTTCACAGGGTGAGTACGATGATCTCTCTGTAAACTGGATGATGAATAGTTCAATGGGTGCTTAAAAGTGTATCCACTTCCTGGGGAAGATTCTCAAAAGAAAACTCAGCCACTAAATATATAAGTTTATATATAAGTTTATTTTTGTGTAAGAAAAAAATGTTTTCTGAGAGTTCAGAAAAATGAAGAATAATAGGATGGTTCAGCTATTTAGCAAATCTAAACTACTTACTGGGGAAATTGAATTCATTTTTAAAGAAGCAACCCTCTCTTTCAGGAGCTTTAGAGCACACATCAGTGTGTTAAAAAATGACAGACAATTTATCATAGAGTCAATTGGTAAGAAAAATTTAGATCCAGTGTGACAGTGAAAGAGTAATATTGCTATGTATGCTTTGTTCAGTAGGAGTATTTTTCGTATTGCCATGTTAAATGTTATTTTTTAAAACATTACTTTTGTGTTCATCAGCACACCAGTACAGACTATATTTGATCCACATCCTGATGTCGGTGTCGCTGCAATGGCCATGACTCCCGATGCAAAGTACATAGTTTCTCTCAGTGCAGCTCAGAGACAGGTAAGTTTCTCTGTTGTTTTACTCTGTAGACGTTGATGCATAGAGTTATATAAATTTCGACTGATGGAAAACAGCAAAGAAATTAATAGCTAGAACAGGAGTCAAACCAGTGACCTCATAGGTGATAAATCCCAGTGCTCTACCAACTGAATTTAGATTATGAAACGACATTACCAAAGTGGCTATGATAAACATCATCGGCTAGAATTTGCTCCCATGAAAAGGCAGCAAATTTGTCGATGCTTTAAATATCTGATTTGTTGCATTCAGCCCAGTCATGCACAGGATGCCTAGAAGGCTGCAAGATCACTGCAGCTAGGATGCATCTTTTGAGCTCTGCAGTTTTAGACAATGGGCACTGGTGGTTTGCAGAGATAATCTCTATTGTTTGACATTGTTTCCAACTGGCTGCATGGGATCTTGCATCTGATGCAGCTTTCAACTGGCTGCATGGGATCTTGCAGCTGATGCAGCTTTCCTTTCTTGACATGGTGTACGTACTGTTTCTGGAGCATGATCGCAAATGTCGGACAATACAGCAAGTTGCCATGCATTCCAATTAAGCCCCAGAAACATGTTTAACTTTTCAAGGTCACTCACTCCTGAGAATTTGGATTGCGCATATGGGCGTTATGTTTTTTTTTAATCTTGTGCCCGCTTGCCTTGGGCTCTCTTATTTCTTGATGTTTTTTTATTTTATATGTTGTCATGGTTACAGATTCTTTGTATCTGGGACTGGACTGTTGATGGTGACTCACCTACTACCTATGCAGAGCTTCCAGCCAGGCATGACTTACAGACCTACATCATATTTAATCCTGACGACAGCTCACAGATTGTCTCAAACAGTGCCAGCCAGGTTATCTTTTATGAATGGGTAAGTTTTGTTTAATATGGCACGGAGTAAATATCAATATTTTTACGACGCTTAAGCGACCACAAATGTGGAAGAAACCCACAAGGGCTAATGTATTACAACTTACACGTCGGGTGGCTTCCAATTCAACAGTTTAACTGAAATTTTGTTAATTCAGAAAGTCATTTCAGATGGGAAAACTGTAGATTGCTCTTGGATAAAAAACCCACCTTACTGTGACTCAGACAGGGTTGCAAACCCTGAACCTCCCGATTGCTAAGCCTCATTGCTTCAAATGCCACCTCCTTTATCCACTCAGCCGCAGCACTGGTATAAATGGCGCAGCTGTTTTTACCTTCACAGAATTAACTTTAACATGCTGTGTTTAATGCCAGGCTCTGTTTGTGCCATTCAGTACAAATCTAATCTATGGGTACAAAAGATTGATAGAGTGAACCAAGTAAAACTATTGTACATTAGGTTTGGGATATCACAAAGCCAAAATATTACATTATGGGTTATAGACATTTTGCTGTGTTGAGGTAAACTCAGTGTGACACAGTTGGAGTTTGATCTGTTTTAAATCTTTAAAGATATCCTTCATCAGCTGAAAAACATAGAAACTGGGGATAAAAGTAGATTTAACATGAATTAGATATTTGCCTTTCATTCTCAAATTAATGTACTTAAATAAGTTACACTGTAAAGCAAATCCAAAGTAAGGGAAGTCTCAAGCTAATTTAATAATTTTCATACAATGAATTCCCTTCATCCCCCATCATCCTTCCTATTATCAGACCCCTCCCCTCCCCCACCCACCCCGATGGAAATTTACCTTGATGATCATACCCACGTAACTGGGCTAAGCGGTTTTTTAAATACATTACCGTAGATTCTAGCTCTTCGCATAATTCCAGAAATTGAAGAGATTGATAACACAACGTGTTAAGGTTAACTCAGTGTGACACAATTGGAGTCTGATCTGTTTCAGACCCCTCCCTTCCCCCTCCCCTGATGGAAATTTCTGATGAAGATCTTACCCAAGTAACTGGGCTTTACTGTAGATTGTAATTCTCCACATAATTCCAGAAATTATAGAGATTGAAAAAAAAAAAAATGCCCAAAATGAGCACCAATGTTCATTTGAATGGCAGTAAATTAAGTCTAGCAGTTTTGTGGTGACCAGTGTTCATCTTTCTAGTATATATATTTGGAGGATTAATACAGGTAACCTTCCCAGCAAACAATGATGTACCCTCATTACATGTATCTTTCCTAACACAGAAGGGAGACGCAATCAAGTTTGTTGCTCCAGAACTGACCGATCAGGACTTCAATCGTATGGTCGGACATTACAGTCAGTCAATATTCTGTTCAGACAGTACTCGGGCCTTAACCGGGACATCTGTCGGTAACATCGTAGTGTGGGACAATGTTAGACCCGTACACGGACGTGAGTAAACAATTATTTTCTGGGTTTTCTTTGAGCTCTGTGAGGTCATTTGTAGCAAGGGGGGGGGGGGAAGAAACCTATTGGTAGAGTGTATTTTTAGTAACAGTACTGGGCCTACACATCCCATTTGGCACTCGAGCATAGCAAAGTTTTGCCCCTAGGAATCTGGGGCAAAAGTTAGCCAAGCTCGGAAACATCAAATACCCCTCTTATCTCCCATTCTGGCAGCTGTCGGTCACAGTTAATTACTGTGATTTTTCTCCCTGCTGACCAAAAGACTCCAGCAACATCTGCTTGGATATATTGTGTGAATCAATGAAGTGTAAGTATATTGTGAAGCTTTATTGCACAACTAACTGGCCTCTTAAGGTGCTTGATGCTTTGTAGTGGAATGTACCCACAGGCCAAACCGAATGTGAAGTCGTGAAGATAGAGGGCGGATTAAGTTAAGTAGCACCAGTGGGGCGGAAAATTGTTCAGACAGTGTATGTTTGGACCGGATAAGCTTAGGCATATATGGTCAGGTTGGACATGTGCCCCATTAGCGTAGGGCTGGAAAATACGCTATGAAGGCTTGGCACGGTTTAAAAAATGATCATGTGATATATTTTTTTCCCATTATGTAACTTGAGCTTTAAAGATGTGTTGCTATCTTATACACAACAATTTGTTTAAGTTCAAAAGTTTTTATCAAGTAATTTAACCTGAATTGTATGATCAAATCTCTTTGATTTCTTCCTACCCTCACCATCCTCCAACAGCATTGGGCGCTTGTACATGGGCGTCCAACTCATGGTGGGAAGCCATATATGGGAAATGCAATGATGACCATGCTCACCCAACAGTTTCTTTTAAATTGTTTTATTAATCTGATGTTAACCCTGGCCTTCTTAGACATCAATATGTTTCTTCACTAAGTGTGTACAACTTCATATCACTATGCATCCCCAAAACTCTTAATGAGTAAACATACTATTTCAATAGTACCTAATATCTATATTTTTGTCTATATTTTAATATCTTTATTTTAATAAAAAGGGACATTTGGAAGACACCTACTGCCTTGTCTCTAAGGATGCCGGTTCATGTACAGGCCTCCTTGCAAAATCATTGACCTATTTCAAATATGGTTGCCACTTCCCACCCTTCACATTTTATACTACAATTTCATCATAAAATCGCCTTCAAGAATGGCTTTGTATAAAAGCTACTGCAGTATATCCTTAATAAAAAGGGACATTTGGGAGACACCTACTGACTTGTCTAAAAGGATGTCAGTTCATGTACAGGCCTCCTTGCAAAACCCTCGACCTATTTCAAATGTGGTTGCCACTTCCCACCTTTCACAAAGTTCACATTTTACACTACAATTTCATCATAAAATCACCTTCAAGAATGGCTTTGTATAAAAAGCTACTGCAGTATATCCTCCTTTTGCTAATCTCATTTCTCCTTTTGTTTTTTAAACAGCTCCCATCACTACTCCCTCACCTAAGAAGAAAGCCTTCAAATTGGTGAGATTACAAGAAAGAGGTATAACAGTCTTGACAACAACAGACAGGTAAGAGGATAAATCATCCAAAGTTATCTCTCTCGTTACAAATCGACGGTCCACAGACCATTGGGCATGACCCAGCAATGGGTCGAGAAAATCATTTTCAGTGGGTCGAAGGAGCTTTCCAGATGTTGGATAATTGACCTATTTTTGCAGAGCTTGTAAATGAAGATCGATTTGATTCTTCGTTTTAACATCAAATCCATAGTCCAAGCTGGTTTTTATGGATTTTGAGCATTGATTGAGGGAGGTGGGGATCTTGTGTGTGGTGGCTCAGTCCTCGTGGGAGATCCTGAGTGGTGGGTCTTAAAGTTTTCGGAAGGTTTGTAAACAAAGGAAACAGAAATGACAGCTTCTTAAATTTTACCCATCTGTAGAAACTGATAGGTTTGCCATTCCAAAGGAATTTCAAAGACATCCCAAGCTGCCATAGGTTGGTATGTAATAGCATTTAAAAGAGCAGTCTCTTGTAGAGGGCAGCAAAGGGTTCAATCTGGGGGGGTGGTAGGGGTGGGCAGAGGGGGGCACAAAACTTGAGCCTGACTGGGACATGTGACATGTTGACTTTGTCTTGAGGGGCAAAATACAAATTTAAAGTAAACTTAGACCACGGTCACTGTATAAAATTGCATCTTCCAACCATCATTTCTTAACTATAGTCCGACCATATTAAACTAACTACGGTAGCGGTCACACGTACTCACACGACTTTGTACTATATTCGGATGATCGTAATTCGCAGACACATGCATCAGTGAGTTAATTATGCTTTTGCAAAGCTATCATGCGCAGTTGCGTTGGGTCGGTCAAGGTTTTGACGATGTTTCGCTGGTTTTTTAGTTGTAAGTATAATATATGTAATCAGGGATTTCTGGCCAAGGTCAGTGTTTACGCTAAAATGCATAGTCGGACACCGCAATTGCGGTCACACGCATGGTTCTTCCTGCTAAGTTCCAGAAGCATGAAAAAGTTTCAACAGAATGGCACTTTTCAAGTAAATGTCATTCGTAATTATGCAACAACAGGGAACATTTTAATTCCAAAAAAATGGAAAAGTAGATACTTTTTATCTCCAAAGAGATACTTCCAACTCTTGAAAATGGGAAACGATTTTAGATTTTGTCACAGAGTTAGGGTGATCGGGGCAGTTGTATGTCATGTTCTATGGCAGATGCAGTAAAAAACTGAACATTCAACAAGTTTTTCTGTTTATAATTCATTTTTTTTCTTGTTCTTGTTGTGTTCTCCAGAACACTTGTTCAAACTGAGTTTATTTTAAATCCTTATTTTGTTTTTGCTCGTTCAAACTTACAAGAAACTTTTCAGCCACTTTTATGTTTCATGATTTGCTTTAGGTTAATCTTCCTTAGAGACTAGGAGAGAAACTCTGTTTATATCTCTTTGGGGAAGAAAACTGACGGACTTGCTCGAGTCACTACACTTTTGTAATTTAAGAAATACAGTCATAACTTGTCACAACACATATCTAGTAATAGCCTTCATATATATTAATGTTTACCTCACAGTGCGCAAGATATTTTTTATGTTTCTAAATTGTTTCATTTTTTTAAAAGTTTTTCTTCTTCCTGACGTATAATATTTATAAAATTTATCCTGTTCTTTTAGATTTGTCGTATCCGGTGATGTCAATGGACACGTTAGATTTTACGACCAGCAGCTTACCCTTCTGAACTGGTGCAGCGATTTCAACGTCGGTCCTCTCAATGCTGTCGCCTTTGAATTCAAACCAAATTTTATTCCCGAGTGAGTACTTTTTTTTGAGCAACTATTATGAAGAATTTTATATAATTTAAAGAGAGTTACAGTGTGTAAAGTTTGAATGAAAGCTGCTTTGGGAATTCCATGATACCAGCAAGCAAAACAAATTAGATGGTCTAATCCATCTGTTGTAGTATGTGTAGTATACAATCACATCAATTGAAAAATGAAACATTGTTAATAGAGATATTACACCCATCTTGACACTTTTGGTCTCCTTTCGCTTAGTCTTTATGGACAGGTCAAAATAGTGTGGAAAATAGTAATATGGCATACTGTGTGATTTGTTTACTACATGTATGTGCCAAAACATATGATTGAGCCTGTCAAGATTGACATTGTTGTGATGGTGTTTCATAATGGAATGCACAATATGACTTTAAGATACAGCACTCTATCTTGTGCATATTTTCATGGGTGTAATTGTAACACAGAATAATTAATAATGTCATATTGCTTTATTTCATCTCACAGTCCTTGAGATTAACCTATATCAATATAATAAAGTAATACACCAACAATAACCATCTGTCATCTTCCTACCCTTCTTGGGAAGCAAGAGTTTGCAGATATTACGACATCGACAAACTTTTCATTTTGGGGTTTCACTTTGGAACTACTTTTCTTTTTTTTTAAGAGCCAAAGAAGATTCTGACTATCCCTCGGACGCTACGATCGCAGCCACTTCCTTCGTGACCAGAAACTACATCATAAGCACGTCCACGGCTCAAGTGGCCGACGTCGTATCGGACGGTAGCGTGGTGACGGTGAGTCGAGAATTTGTTTATTTTTTTTATAAAGCACCCATTTTTGCAATAGGGTGTCTATATTAGCCAATACCAACATACATGAGCACAAAATTGATTACCGGGGGGGGGGGGGGTGTCAGTGTTGCAACTGATTGTTTCGGTTTGTTTCTTCATCATACTTATCAGTGATAAGGAGAACAAGAGTAAATAACATTAACTCTATTACATGCAAATACATACATACAAACAAATACATACATACATACAAACAAACAAACATACAAATACATACAAATACACACAAATACATACAAATACATACATACTTCAGTATGAAAGGAGGAGTACAAAGGAACCCTTTTAGGCTTGTAGTACTTGTAACATACCTGTACTGTATGGTACCCCCATCAGATCACTAAGAGATGACTCCGGCTATCAGAATTGGGACCCGTCTGTGAGTGTTTATGAAAGAATGTATAAAAAGACTTGGACAACATGAAACAAACAATTCCCTCAAAATTGTAAACAATTTTATTCAATAATATATTAATAGCTCATTAATAAAACAAGTTGTCTAAATACGTATTGTACCTATGGCTTTCTGGGTGTAATTTCTGGGTTTTTCATATATTTGTGTAGCTTGAGAATTCATTCCCGTGGCACCAAACTTTCTCTCTCCATCAAAGTACATACACACGAGCAGATAGAAGTTGATATGTTCAGTTTGCTGCAATTGTGTCACGACATTTGCTTAAAAGTTTTGAGAAAGGATCTAAGTTTTTTGATAGAAAGTCCTCACCAAATAAGCCTTAGAAGCTGACCAACCTTTCATAGCATGAGTAGGCCTGCACATGGCCTACTTTGCATATAAAATTTGGGGCTATGACTAATATTATCATCATTTTGTTGAGAATAACTGCCAGCTAGTACTGTCACCATTTGGTGAGAAGAATGATTTCATAAAGTTTGTATAGAATCTGGGATATTGTTGTGAATATTACACTTGGGGAGGTATATCAAAGCATGTACCAGCACATGTATCTCAAATATGTGTTGTACTTGAGTCCAACAGACCTTAGTCCAAGTTTGTGTCCTCACCATCCAAGGGTGTTCTTTTGTTAATATTGCAAAATGATGTGTAATACCTCAAGATATTTTTTTACCTGCTTACACCATTCTTAGATTAGTGGAAACAATTTCATAACATTTTTGCACAAGATTTCTATTGATAAAAAAAAAACCTGTCTTGCTTGTTTGGAACAACAACAATAAATTTCATATATTCAACTTTTTGAAGTTTTAGCCACTCAATCCAAAACACTGCATTTAGGGTAATAAGATAACAAATATTTTTATTTTGTCAAATATTCAATGGTTTCTCCATTATTTGACAGTTGTTGCTGGTGAACTGCATTTACAATGGATTTTATTATTGAATAATATCATAAGTGTAGCCACTCAATCCAAAACACTGCATTTACTTAAATAAAATATCAAATGTTTAATTTTGTCAAATATTCAATGTTGTTGCTAGTGAAGTGCATTAATAAAGGGGATTTTGTTATTCAATTTGCCACTCAATCCAAAACACTGCATTTATGGAAATAAGATAACAAATATTTTATTTTGTCAAATATTCAATGGTTTCTCCATTATTTGACAGTTGTTGCTGGTGAACTGCATTGACAATGGATTTTATCATTGAATAATATCATAAGTGTAGCCACTCAATCCAAAAACACTGCATTTACTGAAATAAAAATATCAAATATTCAATTTTGTCAAATATTCAATGTTGTTGCTAGTGAAGTGCATTAATAAAGGGGATTTTGTTATTGAATAGTATTGAATACATTACACTGTTTCTACTGTATCCATAACCAAACATGATTATGCCAAAAAACATCTACTCAACATATACTAGTTCATAGGTTTACCAAAGTATGATTATCGACAAGCTTTCCCTCTGCTATATATTAACTTTTCCCTCGTACGTCGAAATTAACATCATACTCAAACAGAACTATAATTTGTTTTTAAATATCATGTGTAAGCTGGAATGGTTTCTTTCATGATAAAAAAAAAAATGTGCCTTTATAGTTTTCTTAATGAACCAAAACACAAAAAGCTTGAGCCTTCTCCCCATGACAATTGTAAAATGTTGTGCCCTACTTTAGTTTGTGAGCATTGATAGAGGTTTTGGTTTGTATTCAAACTTCCCGTAAGATCTTCATCTCGTTGACATTTCTTCCGTGAAATGCAGAGAGACGGCATTTAAGTAGGTCACTTTTCGAGCTCCAGGGCAAATTTTTTTTTATATTTTTTTTATTAATGAGCACTTAGGTTGCTTTTTGTTTTATGCATCGCTTTAAGTGCATCCTCATCATTTTCGGTCATATATCCCCTCGAATGTTTAAACACCGTTTGTTTACGTCCTCGGTCCTCCAGATGCGATAAAAATGATGCGTTTGTAAAAGTTATTGGCCGTACGAGACATGATTTGATACCGCTGCTCGAATCGAGTTATTAAGTACAATGTTTCCGTTAAATTGAGAAGAGAGTACATATCTCTAATGGACTTTGAAAACAGCTCAGCAAGAGCATAGCGTGGTAAACGGAGATCAGGGAAGTCGGGAAAGTAAATTTAGGCGAGTAATCTAGTTGTGGCAGATGAGGTCTACTGTTTTAAATTGACAGAGACAAGCGTAATGCAGAAATGATTGGTCTAATCGTTAGCGGACTTATCGCGTCTGGATTATTTGTCGTCTGTTTTTAAGTGGTGTATGGTAATTATACTAAACGTGCCACATGATCAGGGGTCTAATAGTTTACAGATTTGGGATTGGGAAATGATCTCTCCCTTCCTACCATCACTGCCCCTCCCCCCTCCTCTTCCCATTGCAGGCTATATTTGCCTTTTGGCAACAGTCCTCGTTGGTGGATTTTAAACTTGTTGAGCATTCTCTACCAATCAGCGATTCTGTTCATGTTTGGGCATAAATCCTGCTTGTGAAGTTTGTAGCAAATCGGTTGGAGTTTATTCATTCCTAGATAAGGTACATCATTTTATGTACACCTGAATAGTTGGGTGTATTAGTTTACAGATTTGGGATTGGGAAATGATCCCCCTTCTGACCATCATAACACCCCTCCCTTCCCCCCTACCAGGCTATATTTCCGTTTTTTGCTTCTGGCAACACTCCTCTTTGGTGGATTTTAAACTTGTTGAGCAGTCTATACCAATCAGCGGTTCTGTTCATGTTTGGGCATAAATCCTGCTTGTGAAGTTTGTAGCAAATCAGTTGGAGTTTATTAATTCCTAGATATGAGGATTCATGGTTTTGTGTACACCTGAAAGTGATATGGTTAGATAGTTCTCCCGAAGTCAAAACATTTCTACCAAAGTTCAAAAATCATCAGCAATATTACAATCTAAAAAGTAAACCAGCTCAAAGTACAAACCGCTTCTTGAATGTGTATTGAGATTACATATTTTTAAACAGACATCTGTTGCTCAACTAGCATGGATTTTGATGAATTTCATCTCTGATTGGAAGCTGTGTCCATTGTCCAAGCTAATTTTGACAACTTTTTATTCAACTTTTTTTTTCATGGGCTGCATGGTCATATCATTTGGGAATACAACACATTTATCTTTTGATAATAGAGTGTGTAGCTTTAAGTGGGCATTTTGAATATATTCAGCCTGTCACCAAATAGTGTCATGATTGACTTTATAGTGTAACTGTAGCTCAATTTAAATTTCAATAGGAAAGACTACCAATTCTAGCTGTAAGCTGCTTAGCGTTTTTAATTGGGTCGTAACTTTTTCGATACTCTTTTTCGTTCCATGACCTCACCGAATGCCGTAAATTTTGACACATAGTCAGATATCTTTCGATTTCTACTAAGATATCTATGCTGTTTATTAATAGTACTACAACCATTTGGCCACTCCTGGTTGGAGATACAAAGTCCATTTTAGTCCAATGCAGGGAAAATGTTTGTGTCCCACAAATTTAATATAATATTTTACTTTTTTTTTTGCTTTTCATTTTTGCATTTACAACATTTTTGTTGTTCAAGTTTTTTTTATTAACTTCATCGTTCCGAGATGTGATTTTGGTAGATATTATGTAAGGAGCAGATTTTAAAATAAGTAAAGGCACTTTAAATGGGACACAAACCCAATTACTGTATATCATCTTCTAAAAGGTTAAACAATAGAGCGCTTTGCGAGGAACAACACCTCCAAACAATGAAGAAAAATCTTGTTCTGTTTTAGCTTAAAAGTCTATTCTGGGAACTGTCATTTTGTGAGTCTGTGATGTCCTAATGCCACTAGTATCTGAAACTTTAATTTTCTCTTTCTATTAATTTTCCTATTTTTGATGGTAGAGTGTTAACATCCTTGACATTGAAACCCAATGCCATCTTTAGGTCATGTAAAGTCAGGTTCAATATTTAAGATTCAGCATTTGCAAAACCTGACTCCTGTATACAGAAAAAAATACAATTATAATAAAATAAAAACATATAATGAAAAATATTGACACATGTATGGGTCTATGATGACCCCCTAAATATTTTTTGTGAGTTGTTTGAGATCGTTGTTTTATGAAAGTAATTTTATCTCCATGACATAGACTATAATAATGGTGATGGCTGTGTGTGTATGTCTCACTTAAAGGTTCCATTGGAGGTTCAGAACGATATCACAAAAATGTGGCAAATTCAAGACAAAATGCTTCAAAACAGTCGGACTATTGACTAGTTCTCACCCTTTTCCCACCCATGGACCCCTAGGGCAAGGATTTAAATCTTCACGTACCCCCAAATAGAGGAAGTGTCACAAATGACCTCGACATTCTGTTAGGCTCGAGGTCGGCATTCTCAGACTTGTTCTGACCGCCTTGATGTGTGAATACAAGTCATATTCTCGTTCAGCTCTTGTGGACCCACCAGCGGACCCTCTGCCCTCAGGGATGCTCCCCCACCTCCCCCAAACGTGTCACAGATCTCCTTAGGCATCTGCAGGTGTCCATGTTGAGAATGATACGATCATATCCAAAAAAGGCCAAATATTTTCATTGCAAAGAACTTTGCTTGATCCTCACGTAGATGATAGTTTATGGAGGATATCTTGTAAATATGATGACACTTTTCTCCTCCCCCTCCTTTCCCTCTGTTATCCCCCCCCCCCATCCTCTTTTCCCTACATTGTTGTTTTATATCAATACACCCCTACTGTACCTTGTTGAGAGACTGTAAATGTTTTATGTTGAATGATATTTTCGCCTAAACTTTCATTCCTCGCGAGTGATATGACATGGCGTCTGACAGTGAAGAGAATTAAATCGCAAGCGATGATTACGTCGTCGAGACTTTTTCTGTTGTTTTATTTCTCAGATGATTCTTAACGAGCACTCCGCTGCCATTCACAGCCTAGCAGCTCATCCGACAGAGTGAGTACATGACATTTTAAAAGTTCCCCCTCGATTCCTACCGTATTGTATTTACTCTATTCTGCTCCATCGGATTGGGAGTCATTCCATCTTCCGTTTGATTTGATGAACTCCGTAAAGTAGTTGTTAAATCGGTCGGAAAGAGAGACACAAAGTTGTAAATGACACCAGAACCCATCGTGAATGTTATCGCGGAAGCGCCGGGTAACCGAAATAGGAGATTTTAAGAACGGGGGACCCCGAAGACGTCGGAAGGTGATCCAACGAAAGAGAGCGAAGAATTTTTTTGGGGGGGAAATAAGGATATTTTTTTTTTCTGGTACATCGGCAGTTTTTTGAGGGAAAGTTAAATGTTGAAACATAAAAACCATGATAACTATATTTCGGTAACTTTGTACCAGTGCTAGAGCTGCAATCTCCAGATTTAATTGACTGAGTTGTGATCAGAGCATTGATATGTTTATTTCACACACAATAACGAGGGGCTTTTGTGATGGACTTTTACGAATTGTTTGATGTTTATGGCTCTATTCCTCTGACGGTTGCCAAAAATATGGGAGTGCAGCAGAAGAATTGAAGGAAATATATTCTAGCCTATAGATAAAAGACCAGTTCAATATATATATCCATGGTAACGAAAAGTATACGTTATGCTTTTTATCGGGGGAGTGATGAGTCGCTCGTAAGCACAAAAGACAAGAATTTGCTATTACAGAGGGTTGTGTGCCTGGATATAACTCGACCTTAGACATTTGGAATAATAATTTCAAAAAATTTCCAAGTTTTCCAATCTTTTTTGCATAAAACCATTATTTATCATCGTGATAGTCTATTTCTAATGCTTTAGCCAATTATTTTACATCATTGGTTCTAAAGACGGAATTGAAAATGGTTTTGCCATAAATTTGCATTACTGTGAGATATGAAATTGGTTTCTTAGTGTTTTCGTAACTCTTTGCTTCTTTTTTCTTTTCGATTTGTAGACCACTGATTGCAATAGGAAGTTACTCGGGGTTACTTCAAGTCTGGAATTACGAGGAAAAGTAAGAATTAATTAACGTTTCTCACAATGAGGTAAAATGTAAAATTTTTGATCCATCTTTAGGCATTGCTTGGGAGATACATATGACCCCTCTCTTTGTATCCATCAAACTGACAATCTGAAACACGTAGCCTTATTTATAATCAGAATGAGTTACAGCAGATGGATGGTAAAATTACCAGAGCTACCTTTAAATTTCATATGAAAGCAAAAAGAATGTAAAAAAAAAGGAAAAAAAGAAGAAAAAAGAAAAAAATGAATAAAGGAAAAAAGAATGTAAAAAAAAAGGAAAAAAAGAAGAAAAAAGAAAAAAATGAATAAAGGAAAAAAAAAAGAAAAAAAAAGAAAAAAAGGAGAAAAACGGAGAAAATGGAGAAGAGAAGAATGCGAAAACAGTGAAATGTGATGATTCATTAGTTGGTCAACTACCTTAGAGAAAGAACTATTAATTAATAGCACTTTGCATTGCCTCCATTACACATGAAACTATGGCAGAGTGTATAAAGGC
>KN889414.1:11633-27708 GCA_000934455.1 Apostichopus parvimensis | reverse complement strand
ATTACTTTAGTGCAACTTACGAGATATGGAAGAAGCTTTAGCGTTGGACACATCCGACCGGTTTCTAAATACGAGACAAATTCTCGAGCAGTCAGGTTGGTCAACTACCTTAGAGAAAGAACTATTAATTAATAGCACTTTGCATTGCCTCCATTACACATGAAACTATGGCAGAGTGTATAAAGGCAGTGGCATTTGGAGCAATGAGGCTTAGCAATCGGGAGGTTTGGGGGTGGGGGTTAGTTTGATACCTGGTCGGGTCATAGTTAGGTTGGGTTTTTCAATCCAAGAGCAATCTACGGTTTTGGCATCTGAAATGACTTTCTAAAATGAAAAGATTCCAAATTTGAGTTAAAATGTTGAATTGGAAGCCACCCATCGTGAAAGTTATAATCCATACGCCCTTGGGGGGGGGGGGGCTTCTGCCAAATTCCTGGTTGCTTAAGCGTCGCAAAATTAACAGCTTAATTGTTATTATTATTATTATTATTAAACAACTCAATCTGAATTTGGTTTCATATCCTTTATTACAGATTGAAAACTTCAGATGTCTTTTTTAAATAGCAATAATTCATACTTAGATTGCCAGAAATAATATTACAGAGAATCTATGTGAAATAGTAAAAAAATCAAAGCATTAATATGTCACATTGAAGTTATGAACTACCCCCCCAACCCCCCACCCCCTTCTTTTTTTTATTTGCAAAATACAGTGTCATCCCTCAGGCAAAAAAACTATCTTTAATTTCTGAGACATTAAAATGCTTCATCATGAGCTTAACATTCCAGTAATTTCATTGTGAGGTCATAAAAAAAAGTGATTTTTAATATCATCAATGAGGCTGGTAAATACGAACGAAAACTAGGTTATATCATTAGTCGAGAATTTTGCGAGGAACCCCTTTTCAAAATAACTAATTTTTATTTCCACGACTAAAAAAGACCATATTCAATCGGTTGCCTGCATTTATGATCATCTGCTCTTGAGTATACCGTAGAGACAAACTAGGTCAAATAGCCCCGGGGCGGGGAACATTCTTGTCTCCAAGCAGCGTGGTTTACCCGCGATTTATGAGCTCTGATTAGAGCCCTGACGGGAATTTGCGAACAAAACACATGACAGAATCTTTGCAAACAAGACTCGGTGATATAATAAGGAGGTCAGAAGATGAAGAAAAAAAAAAACATTCCTTTGGATTTGATTGGCTTCTCATCATGATCTATCATAAGATGTTTAAAATGCTTTAATGTAGAGAACAAGCTAAACAGGTCACATTAGATAAAAACAAGAGAAGAGTGCAGTGGAGGGGGGGGGGGGGGAGGTGGTCAGGGAATAGGAGACAAGGGAAGGTGTAAGACTGAGATTTTGTTGAATATTGCAAAGATTACATCTTCAAAAATACCTTTTCTCAGGACTGTTGTTTCCTTTTGTTTTTTTACATTATGTTGGAGCGGAGGGGACAAAAAACAGGGGATGGGGGTGGGGTGTGTAGTACCAGTGTGTTTGGTTCTATGTCAACCTAAATTCTGCTCTAATTAGGGGAGGCACGTGATGACAGGGGATGGAGGTGTGAGTGAGGGTAGAGGGTAGGACCTCATCTTGGCAACAAAGCTACCCGGTCCTTTTATAAAATAAATTCATCCAAAATTATTATGTTTTAAATAGTTACGTTTTGGATGTGTTTTTTTTGACAAATTATATCACATAACAAATCGGACAAGAAGACAAACACTATAAAGCTTCATCACGACAGACGTTTGAAACGACTGTTAGATTTAATACCATTTTCCAAGAATCTTGAACAACTTTGGCCTACAATGTATTCCTGTCGGATGCACCCGTGTATTTTGCATATAAGAATCATTGCAGAACACACAGTGAGAGTGTACTGCTCGATCACTGTTAGGAGAGTAAACAAGATCCCTGCATTTACGTAGAGAAACGTACCGTTATATTACTTTAGTGCAACTTACGAGATATGGAAGAAGCTTTAGCGTTGGACACATCCGACGGGTTTCTAAATACGAGACAAATTCTCGAGCAGTCAGCTCTCAGAATGTGATCTTGAAGTCCACAGCCTACAGTAAACCACCTCATAGCTTCTGGTTCAGAGAAACATCTTTTGAGTCAAAATATTATGATGTAATTTACATCATTAATGTTAAACTAAAATGAAACTGTTAGCAAACTGCTTATCCACTAGAGAGCCTGTGTAAGAGAATGTGTAAAAGTAAGTTGGCCTGACGTTTCGATCCTAGCAGGATCTTCTTCAGAGGCTAAATGACAAGTAACAGTAACAGAAGGGACAAAACACTGTTTATATCCTACCTCTCCTCTACCCCTGTTGGTTTCTTTCTATTTGCTAATCCCCTTACATTTATCTCTTTGTGTTCACCATGCTCATTAAGCTGTCTGTATTCTGTGCGTTATTTGTCCATTCTGTTACTGTAACTTGTCATTCACCTTCTGAAGCAGATCCTGCTAGGATCAAAACTTCAGGCCAACTTACTTTTACACATCATTAAATGTTGAAGCAATTAACTAGCTATTTGCACCCCTTTTCTATACGAAAAGTCAACTTTGAAGTCTGATATACTGACCCTTGGTGGACCATTGTTGAGGAGATTTAGTGAGCTCTTTGTCATAAGTTGAGGATATAGTCATAAAAGCCTTCAGCTTCTTTAATTAAAAGACAAGCCGTGTTAAGAGCATCTTTCCAGAAAATCGTTTCCTCTTCACTTCATTTCTTCTTCATCGTTTTTGATTTTCGTTTGCAGAAGTGTGGTCGTTTCTCGGAAGTTCAGTCGAGGACAGATGATGAGATGCATCGCATTCGATCCGAGAGGAAATTTCATGGGTGAGATCATATTTTGCTCATATATATAGGGAGGAATTTTGGTTAATCAATCTCTTCTTTGTAGTAACATACATGCTAAAAAAAGTGTCCCGAATTGCTCCTGACAAGCACCCTGATGAGTATCGTACAATTCAAAGGTTGGAAGTTTTCGTTTCTCTTGAGTTTTCTCATTTTGACAGTATTTGTGAAAAAATGTAGAGACCATTTTTGTGTCTATGTCATAGATTTTTGGTTTGTCAAAAGTCAACTTTTGACAAAATGCCAATATGAACAATGTCAAGCCTAAAACAAGGTGTAACTACCCCAGGGACCATGATGACCAAACTTGGAAGGGTTTGCTTAACAACTTCTGTTAATCTAAAAGAGAAGAAATGCTATGATAAATAATGTTCTTGTTTTGTGTAAAGTCTTTAAGTGATGTTTAAAGTAGGAAACATTGATTGTCAGAAAAAATGATCATCTTCTGCTTAGATTTACATACTTTTAGATTTTAGTGTAAACATGCAGCAACAAGTACATTCCAACAGGAACTATCAAGTACTTACATAGCTGTGCCTTTGGGGATGGATGAACCCCCCAATAAAGCAAATATGATTGGCCACCATCAATAAGGGACAGGCCTGACAAAGAGGGAGTGGTAAGAGAGGCAACAGCCAGGGAGGTTAATTATGGACCATTGGGAGAAAACATGGAGTGGGCCCCAGGGAAATATGGAATTAGAAATAGTGTATTCTCATTATCATAATATATACTCCAAAACAAAATGAGGCCCGGTAACAAACTTGATCCTGCGGTCCACATGGGTGGGAACACTTCCTCATTTCTGGTTCTCTTTCATCGTCAAAGGAACCAAAATGTATTGTAATGAAACCGCGGTATTATCTACGGTTTGCATAATTGTGAGTAGAGATTGTGGCTCCCGACTGGCAACTACTTTACAAGCAAGGAAATGGTTCTCAATCTGAATCATCACTCCAACATAGCACTAGATGTAGAGCACAACACTTTTATTGTTATAGTCACCGGTCAAACTCCCATTTTGTCGACGATGAGTCGGTCGGTCTCTTCAAACAGTTCTCGATAGTCTTTCCCATGCAGTCCATTTTTCTGTTCATGATTTGCATATCAAACTTTTCCAAGACTTGGTATTAAAAGTCATGTCTGGGTGGTAATTTTGTTTTTCTTGACTTGTAGGAATCGGTTTCACCAACGGCTCTGTCAGGATTCTCGATGCCATTACCTTGGAAGACGAATGCCCAGAGCCATTCCGTTACTCTAGAGACGCCGTCACTCACTGCGTGTTTTCCCATGATTCAATGTGGTTTGCGACCGGGGTAAGTCTCGCCTTACATAACATGCTTCGTAGTAGGTTTCAGATATATGTCGCACGTTACAAGCACAGACGGTTCCATTTAATAGCCGACTGTCTGTCGAAACGTGTGCCAAATGATTAAAACTATGCCTTTCTATTGAATCGGATATGAATGTCGAAATGCAACGATTTGTGTGCAATGTGAGTTTACTTGTTCCCTAGAGAATGTTTGGAAAATGTAAGTATTGTTTCTGATTACAACAATGTGGGCGGGTTTATCATTTTTTGGTTAAAAAAACGGGTCTGAAATTATTGACACAAAAATTGGAAAGAGAGAAACAATGAGCATGAAAGATTCACAAAATTGGTCATATTTAAGCAAGATATGAAGAATTAATGGATAAATCCTTTGTTGTTTGAGTATAAAAGAGACTTTCAACATGCCTGCAACATGAGACTTGTCATTGTAACCATTGTCTTCGCAAAAGACAGAGATTATGCTCGGCTACTTCAGCAATATAAGTTTGCATGAGTTTGCATAAGGGTACTACTTTGTTCGTCACAGGTCACCGGCCGTGTATTATTTGTTTAAATAATTAGGCAAACATTTGGCAACCGAGTATACTTCATATGTTTGGTACAATGGAGTGCGATCTTGATAGACGGTTAATTGATACAAATAGGCGGTTAATTGATACAAATAGGCGGTTAATTGATACAAACAGGCGTTTAATTGATACAAACAGGCGTTTAATTGATACAAATAGGTGGTTAATTGATACAAATAGGCGGTTAACTGATAAAAATATGTGGGTTAATTGATACAACTTTTTCCAACATTCATTCGATGGATAGCGAAATGCCGCCTGTCCTTCCCATGGTTCCACCAAACCTCGCCCATAACACCTCCATATCTTCCCTCTTTACCTACCTCCTTTTCCTCTTTCCTTCTCCTCCTCTCCCTCTCCTCACCAGGGGAGCAAAATTAAAATTAGCACAACCTTTCCTGAAGACCTAATTATAGAACCTAATTTATAGCTTACTGTAAGTATGCCTGAGAATGCACTATTTCAAATCAGGATTTCTCATTTTTTATGCTCATGGGGAGTACCACCAGACACCCCCCCCCCACTCCCTCCCTACATACGACTCGGCCTTAACGACCCCAGTATATAAAGTTGACACTACAAGTTCAGCTTGAATGAAATCCCAGGGATGCACCTCCCCTCGTTGAAAATCCTAGAATTGCCCCTGTACAATTTTTCCCCTTTTCCCTTCCCACTCCCCGCCCTCCCCCACATCTTTCTGTCACATACCCACTGTTTGAGGTCACATCTTACCTGCTATGCTATATACACTCGGCAGTGACAGTACATCTTCAAAGCTGTTTCAATTTATTAACAAATGAAAATCAAGGAATAATATAGTCATTAATGTCGACAATGCAAGTTAGGGGTTTATGATAATTTTACTATATCATTAAGTCAAAGAAATGTTAAGGTTCTGTGCACAAAACCCGAAAATACACCGTTATTAGCCCTTGTGTAGCGATTTGTTATTTATGAATTTCACTTACCTCTTTTTGTGATTTCGGCCGTCGAATGTTTCCCTTTATAAATTGAAGAAGCACGTAAGAATAATCTGGTTGATTGTTCTAGAGATGACTGTATTCACTCTTAGGTGTTTTTTATTGCTTGACACAAACATGATCAGCCTCACAGTCACGTGATACGCATAAACCATTTACGGGAGTGAACCGGCGCCCTCATCTACAGGGATGCAACATACCACAGGATGTATGGAAATATCACCTTTTCTCATCATCATCATCAACAAAGTCGATTTTGATGCTTTGAGTTTTATCAATAACTTATGTCCAAATCAGATATAAGGTACGAGTCCTGTAGTGGGAAACGTTTGCTCAATTATATCTATTGTTCATTTCTTCAATGATTATCACAAAGAACACGAATAAGATGTTATTAAGATACAGTGGGAATGACACAGCTTAGGTTTTGTTGATTTTCCAAGTAGCAGACATTCTGTCCCTCCAGTGGCAAACCGCTTGGCTTTTTCCGTGGACAGATTCCATAGCTACAGTTATTGCGCTTTAGTATTTCCTGGTGTTACTTTATTTACACCCTCTGGGTCCCCTGAAGCACCATATGCTCTCCCCCCCTGCCCCCTCTCCCTCCCTTATTAAATTTTACAGGCATCACCCTCAAATACTGCTTTGTCTTGCTTGGAAGTGGTCACAATGGCCTCTTGACCTTGGGGTGTTCCTAAGCACTTTCATCAGCTGCTTATTTGGATAATCAACTGTAACATTGTACAGAGCTGCAGTGAAACCACACAGTAGCAGAGGCTTGTAATTCCGTTACCACACATCTCTGAACAAACAATTTTGACTTCTCTCCACACAAACTCTACATAGAGGTAATTCTTGTGTCAAAATTGCATAATGTAGATCTACTATGACTACTATGTCACCATTTTGTGGTATTTATGCCAATTAAAAACATCATGAAACCTAAATTGATTCCAAATGGACTTTACAAATTTTTTTCCAATCTAATACTACATTCTATTTACTAAAGGACTTTGGTTAGTGGTTGGACAGAGAATCATTTTCTTGTGTTGCTTGCATAGCAAGCAACCTCACTGTGACAAGATGTGAAAATTGTGACACACGTGCAAAGATGGTTAAAGCAGGTTTTGGACACATTCAGAACCCTTGCTGTTTTGTGGTAGTTAACAATTTAAAACAAAATTACAAAAGATCAACAAAATTGACAAAACTCAGAATTGTGGTGCCATACATCATGTGATCACTATAATTATCCTTGATTGGGTAAGAAAATGGTCGTTATGTACTTTCTTCTGTTGAAGGATGATATATATTGTCCAATGCTGGGTGCAACTTCACTAATGGACACTTTTGTAATCTGTTTGGGATATTAACAGCATCAACCCTCGGCCAGAGTCTCAGGCTCATGACACGTAGAGTTATTCTAGTGTTGCCGTTCATTAATATAGCAAAGAGGGGGCTTATTACTTAATATGAATCACACCAAATATTAAAATCATATTTGTATGGGAAGTATATTGTTAGTTGTTGTATTAATGCCACAACAGATATGTATATTTTATGAACTTATATTGTTAGTTGTTGTCTAAGTGCCACAACAGATATATATTTTGTATGGAGTATATTGTTAGTTCTTGTATCAATTCCACAACAGATATCTATTTTAGTTTTGGAAAAAGTCTGCTTTAATTGTTGCAAAATATATGTCAATAAATTCACCGACACCTTCCAAACCGTCACAGAGATTTCACAGAACGCCGCATGAGTGCCTTGAGTAAATGTTACATAAATAAGTATAATGACATGATAATGAACTAAACACAACCAATTCCTTTAAATTGATTTTTTAATTTAAAAAATTTAATTATTGTATTCCCTTCTTCTGTGAAGCAAAATGGAACATGGTTGGACAGTACCAAACTTTCTGTGCCAAACTGCCTAGCCTCAGTTTATGTCAACGAGGAATATTTCTTTCTTGCATTTCATGAACACAAAGAATTTGTCATGACCTTCTATGTAAATAGGTATTCCCAAAACTGCTGACAATAAAAGTGTCATAAATATTTAAACTTTTCTGGCCATTTTATCATAATTTCCATTTTTTTTTGGTTACTTTGTAGTCTGTTTAATTTTTAGAAAATTTCCTTGTTTGTCTTGCCTTGAAACTTGCTGTAAATCACATGAGGAATTCTTAACGAATGTCCGGGGAACACGTTTGTCAACTGTACGGAGCAGCGATTTTCTGCCATTATTCACCGAGCGAACAATCAAGCACTCATTATACAAAAGTACACTTCACACTACATGAAAAGAATAATCGAACATGCCACTGAAATTTTTCTATTTTCGATTCTGTTGTACTTCTCTTTTTTATTAATTTATAGTATGTTTACTATTAATTATGACTTCCATTTTTTTATTTATTTATTTTTTCATTTTTCCAAGAACCTTGTCAGACCTTTTTCCAACCCTGCTGCCATAAATATTACTCCCAGCAATCATTGCTCCTTATTAATTTGCTTTTTTTCTTCTGTTCCTTTTTTTGTAAAAAATCATGTCTTGCCCTGGCAGCACAGAATTATTATCTTTCTGTGTACGTGACATACCTTGCCTGAGTCGTCTCTTTTGGTTCAAACTGACATGTATGGTATCTGTCAGACTAAATATCAAACATGATTTGACATGGTAGGCCCGATCTCCTCACCACCGACCAATTAATGCTGCATTAACAGCATTTCCTGATTATAAATGTGAGGAATTACAGACCCCTTCCTAAGAAGCACCTGAAGAATGTATGAACTCATAAAAGCACTTTTTGATTAAAAAAAAAAAAAATTGGTCCAAGAAGACAAAGAAAGGAACAATGAAAGGAAGGGCAGGGAAGGAAAGGGAAGGGAAGGGAAGGGGAGGGAAGGGCAGGGCAGGGAGGAGAAGGGGGAAATCTTGCTTTTCTTTTCTTTTCTTTTGTTTATCGAGTAGTCAATAGTTTTTCTCCTGGGCGACATCAGACTCTGCCTGCACTTTTCAATTTGGCTGGTCTGATTTCAAGCTGTTGTTGTGAGTGATTTTCATTAGGTAGAAAGTCATGCCCTTCTTCGGTAAAAATTGGAAACGATATGAACTTGGTAGGAGTCATGCAGGCTTAATTAGAAAAGAGCCAATGATAAAAAAAAATTATCGTTTGGATTTTTTGGATGATGAATGAGAGGATGGCAGAAAAAGTCATCAACCTGTTGCACATTTTGGAGAGTGCATCTGCCGAAAATGGTACTCGTCTTTTAAAAACGCGTTAACGCGTTTATCATTTTACATGATTAGTCTTATTTCAAACAAAACCTATGGTTAAGTGTATTCAATTGTATTTTTGTATTTTGTATATGTCTTGTTAAGCGCATTGAACCCTGGGATTTTGCGCTATATAAGCACCGGTGTAATAATAATAATAGTTTTGAACCGAAACCTGCAAAATTTTTCTCAGAACTAATTCCCGAAAATGTAAAGTGTAAAAATTGAAAAGTTTCGTGTTGAGATGTAATTTCTAGTGGTAGTTGAAAAGGATGATTTTTCTACCGTGTATTAAACCATCTGTTGGAAATCTGATTAAGTGAATTATGAAATACTGCTTCTTCTGTAAAGTGTACAAATGTCCAAGCATAGTTCGGGGCAACAGTTTTGACTATAAATAGAAAAGGAGATCCAATACCTTAGCATCCCGGTGAAATTTGCATGCAGTTCCTATGCTGTGTTTTCGACACATTGATAGTCAAAATTGCCACAGTTTTGTACCATATTACGCGATGTCATAGTTGCATACCGACAGCAACATGTTTCGTTTTTGCCCTTAGTGTTTTGCACTTGATTTTGATGATGGCTCTAACATTGCATTTTTGGATGTGAAGTTAAACCATACCCACAATGGATGTAGTACATTCATATGCTAATGCATACCAAATTTTGAAGAAAAAAGAGAAGAAAAGTTACATTATTAAATTTGAAAGAAAAACCATCAAAACAAATTTGTCAGTGTGCATGTATGACATTGCTCCAGTTTGCTTCAAGTTCACTTTTGGTAAAAAAAAGAAAGAAAGAAAAAAATGTGTCAAGTTCAAGTGTGGTTATCCTGTAAACGATGCATATAGAGGGAATTGAATGCAAATTTCATCGTGGGGATGCTTCGAATATTTTCCTTTTCATCCATCAAATATAAGTTTTCAACTGGAACTATCCATATTAAGTGCATTAAGTTTCCACGAGTTTAAAATGATGTAAGTTGGCTGTTCAAGATTCTGTACGTCCATGCAAAATGAAATAGTTTTTGAAACTGTACCCGGTGGACTTACTTATGGTTTTTGCCTTCAGTAACATGACCAAATTTTTTATTCATGAGATATCGGTGAACACATATCGAAAAGACACTGATGTCTTTGAAGGTATGTTTGAATTATTATAGTTTGAATTATTATATGAAATTATTAAAGCATGTTGCTCGGTGAAGAAAGGAGATAAAACAGATAGCACAAATCCATTCAATAGTTTTCAGTAAAGTATAATGCCTGTACAAGTCTGATACATGAGGTCTGTGGTATTTTTCTGTTTTGTGTTGTGTGTTTGGGGAATGGGATTAGAAGGGGGGGGGGGGAGAGTTAGGGGACCTTTCTGTTCTCCATTCTGTATTTCACCCAAAGCAAAGTATACTGTTTGTAGATAATGCACTGCATAAGGCTGTTGTAAAATGAGAAACAATCATTTGAACACTTAAGTATTGCCTGTAAGGTAGCGTTTCCTTTGTCGAAACCTACACTGTCAATAAAATCTTAGTGTTTTCTCTCACTTTTCAAAATCTATTTATTCTATCCATTTTACTTAATGTAGAAGTCATTTTTTGGGCATTTAATATTTTCATTGTCATGATTATTGTTGATGTTACTGTTCTTATTTTGATTTTTTCCTTCTTCCTCTTATTATTATTATTGAGGAAGTAGGTTGGCAGTGTTGGAAAGCTGAAGGTGTTTGGTTTCAGTCCAGCATCATTTATCCCCCTCCTTTCTCCCCCTCCCTCCCCTCCCCCTCCCCCTCCCCCTCCCAATGCAACTAGAGATCATCTGGATACCCTAGCTCAGTTGGTACAGTAGAGTCTATTGCTTTATTCGAGTGCCATGCTAGCCAACAATTATTCTGCGAAACTCCTTTTTTAAATTGATTTTCAATTTTGCAAATCCATTGTTGTCTCTCTACTCATCACATGGCCAGCGATACGTTCTCTATTAACGTTGTTAACGTTGAGAAATGGACATTTTCAGTGTTCTGATTAGGTGATCTAAAAATTTACACAGAGTAATGCAGTTTTCACTGAAATGTGGTATCATTAAACCGTGCTTGTTTCTCCTGTCATATATTATCATACATTGCATTACGTAATATAACATTACTGTATAGTACAGTTACATTATAGTACATTACATTATGCACATAACATTATGCACATTACATTTCAGAACTCATTACACTACATTGCAACACACTACAGTAGTACATTACATAACATTATAGTACCGTACATTACACTGCATTTCATCACATAAAATTACAGTACATTATTTTACAGTACATTACACTGGATTACAGCACATAAAATTACAGTAGATTACTTTACAGTACATTACAGCACAGTACATTACACTGCATTACAGCACATAAAATTACAGTACATGGCTTTACACTACATTACAGCACATTACAGTACATTACACTGCATTGCAGCACATGCCATTTCAGAAAATTACACTAAATTATAACATATTACATTACATTGCCTAACATTTTATTATATTATGCTTCTTTCTATTCACAGGATGCCAACTTTTGTGTGACGGTTTACAAAGCTGGCTCGCCAAACAGCGATTGGCCATGGACTTACCTTGGTAAACACAGGGCACATTACAAGCCAATTCGGACCGTTACCTTTGGTATCAAATTGGATTCTGACATGCCAAGACTCCTCTCACTTGGAGAAGATAGAGCCCTAGTAAGTACAATTATACATATTTATTACCTTCCTCACTTACCTGCCTCCTCACAACTTCATCACTCTTGCTCTGCCGTGTTTAAAGTGACCTGGTGACCTTTTAGCATTGTCCTCCTTGGGTGTTCGTGTCCATTCCAGATTACTGCCTTCCTTTTTCCATTCAACCACCCAAAGTGTCTAGAGTCATTTTCTTTGGACCCAGTTCTGTAGTTGGATATCTTAGGTGGACCTGCTCAGAGGTTTTGGTCCTCATTTTCTACTGTTCCTCAACTTCCGAGCAGGATAAGTATGCCTTTCAATTTAGGTGACCCATCATATTTTATGAGAAAAGGAAGGAAGTTTTCAAATTTTGGTAAAGTTTGTAAACTTTTTAGTTGGAATAGACTGATATTTTTCATGATTACAGTGATATGAATACCCAAGGACATGTGAGTTTATGTATCCCATAAAAAGGGAGTGAAAAGAGAGAGAGAGAGAGAGGGGGTGGGGTGGGGGATTAAAATTCAGCATTATGAAAGTTTAGATCCATATTTTGAAAAAAAAAACAATTTTTTGAATGATTTGGTGGTGATCCTACTGTTTATTTGGAAATTAGTATTAATTTGCTTTCAGATTGTGTTGCTTTGATATCTTGATATACTGTACTGATATTTACTGATCGTTTGTGTTTTAATTTACGATTTAAGCAAAACATTAGAAGAAATTGGCCAAAAATTCTCAACATATCAATAGTCCACCTGTGGACCATTTAGCTTGTATTAACCTCAGTGTTTTTGTGTTTTGTTTAAATATACTCCCTCATTGCTCCAATTTATGGCTTTCAAACCCAAGAGAACTTTCACTCATACTCACAATAAGTTGACAGAAGGTTCAACTCACATCTGAAGTTTAGCTGTTAAACCATTTGGTAATTTTGACGTTTTAGTTTTTGTTTTAGATGGAACGCTTAGTTGTGTATGTAAAAAGTAGACTAATTTGTCTGAAAAAGAGGCCTTTTAAGTTTTGATAAAATTAAAACATTTTTGGCCGCCCCCAAAATACGTTAAAAAACAGTAGAAGGAGAGTGACCGGAGGATGTGCTCGGTCGAGCATGGGCGCCTCCCCGGAGAAGAAACCTAACGGTGCAATTATCGAATGGGTCTCGCGGGATATGCACCTTCTTGATTTGTATGTAAAAACTGGATGATCCTATTGAATTACAGGGAGAAATTGTAATATTAGTAAGATGGCCTACTGAATAATATCGACAATTTGTCCCAGAAAATTTTAGTTCAAGAGATCGTGAAAAGAAAAACTGGTTATTTCTATTTTGCAACGCCTGGATGGAAGTGAAGTGAGTACCAGATATTGACTCATACGGCATAAGACGATTATAGAAAAAAATCATGATTAGCAGAAGAGGGCAAGTACTACTGTGTGCTTGCACTGTGAGTAAGATTTTAAATTTCCTGTGAATAATTTGAAAACTTGGTACCATACATTGGTGATTTTTTGATATTTCTTTTTAACCCCTGTTGTGTTGAGCTACTGGTGAGAACATGCTATGACCCGGTCTTCCCTGTCATGTCACGTTTGAATAATTCGATAGATGAATACTTTGTTGTGTTACATCGCATTTTTAATTCTTTGGATCCTTTGCTTTGAATTTTTCCTAAAAATATGAAGATGTGTTGAAATGATAAAACAGTTTACAGTATATAATGGATTATTTGGTAACTCGCTATCTGACAACTTTTTGCTTACAAATTTTTAGTCCTAAGAAGTGTTTATTTGCAGGCTATCCCTAGTATTGAACCAATTGTAGAAAGTTCGGTCACCATACTTTAATGTAGGTCGGCATGGTAATGGTGTGTAAAATGTAATACATTGTTTAGTATAAAGTGATCTTACATGTGACATCATTAGTTTGTTCTAGAGGTTCAAAAATGATATGAAACTTAAGTTCTAAATATGTGTTAGGTTTGAGTTGGGTAATTACATATAGCGTAAAAGAAGGTTTTTTTTACTGTGGAATTTATCCAAAAACAATAGAAGAAAATTGTTAGATGAAGTTAATGTACAGTCAATACATCAACAAAATAATACACCATCAGCTGATGTACAGTGCATATTCTGCTACGTCATGGTTGAGATGAATCGTTCTACTTATCCAATTATTCCTGATTTGGATGTAGCATGCATAAATTTTATTGTGAATAATACATATCTGCAATAAAGCTACAAAACTCACCGGCATTAAAATTAGGAAACTTTACAGGAAAGGTATAAATGCCCCTCCAGTGGATGGGTAGGGGGAGTGGGAGGGGGAGGGGAAGGAGGAGGTGAGCGGGAGGCAGGTTACGGAAAGGTATAAATTCCCATCCAGGGAATTTTGTGTAGCTGGCTTGACTAGTACTGTAACCAATTTTATGATACCATTGAGACCATAAAGTAGGAGAAATTGAAGAATTCTTTGTATCATATGCAGTCCGACTCACTTTCATAACCCAGTGGATATGGTTTGGAGAGGTGGTGGGGTGAGGTAATGGTGGGGGGAGGTGATGGGAGGTAAAGGGGGAGGTGAGCAGGGAGGCAGTACTAATGCTCTGCAGAATGGGATGATAAACAAACTTTCTGTTAGTTCACATATTTTCCTCAAGATTTGTCAATTTTGTATGTATTGAGTATAAACACTGGAGTTGTTTAATTCTTGAGGTGTTCAAACCTCGAGAAAAACAGACTCACTTTATGTTCCTTGCCAACCCTACATGAATCCAGTCTGCCTTTAAGTTTGACCCTTCTTTTTGTAATCTTTGTGGTGCCCATTGAAATATGGTTATTTGTTCTTGTTTGCAGTGGCGGAGCGTCCATACTGTCAGGGGGGCGGATGCCCCCCCCCTGGCGGACTCAAATGGACTGCTGGCGCCCTTTTCGTCTTTTAACCACTTTTTACTTATTCGCGATTATTGACTTTTTTATTGCACTCTCATCTACCTATTGACATTTGTCACATTTTGTTGGCGATGACACATATTTATTCTTCGTTTATCTGCAAATTAGCAAGGCCCGGAAAGGGTAATTTCTGGCGATCTAGGAAGTATCTTTACTCCAAAAATTGTCTGTACGCTCTGCGCCAACCTGTGGTGGCGCTCCGCTTAGATAGTGTCAAAAGCGCCCCTACAGACCATTCTCGCCCCCCTGATCAATAACCCTAGCTCCGCCACTGCTTGTTTGGTAGGCTGTGCATGGTCAATGTTGCGAGTGTCTCTGTTACATGTCCAAGAGCTAAATGATTAGCCCGGAAATGTTTCTTTCACGTTGTAACATTTTGTCAGTAGAGAAGGAAGTAGTACCTTACCACCAAATGTAAATCTTAAAGGCACAATTTTAATTTATAATTTGTATGCATTGTGCCCTTAAATTTTCCTCATATATATTTGTCATCGGTGCCCCACTAAAGTGCTCACCAACGGCATATTTATATTGCACCCCTTTTTGAAAATTATACGAAGCCCTCTAATGCATGTACTTAGATTAAATGACATTGTCAAATTGATGAATGAGTGAGTGGTGAGCTCATAAAGCCACATGGAATTGATCGATCGTTCTCATGGAATATTTTGGCAGCGACTCTGTTTCAATTTCGATAAAACAAACTGCTCGAAAGACCTCTGTGTTAAATTGTCAAACATTCATTCATATTTGCCTAAGATTTGTTTAACAATGATGTTAGGAAAATGTTATATATGAAATTGTTTGTTCACCAAGAAGTCCAAACGTTAAAACATATTTGGCTTTCAGCTCACAAAAAAAAAGTTTGCAGAAGTCTCAAAGATGAATTTAAATTTGGTCTCTGCCAACTGAACAAACATCCAGCGCTGTGTTTTGCGCTCTGCTCGTTACGTCCTTCATTTCCGCAACAGATGTTTGCATTGTTGAAGGCGTTGTTCTGCATTGTCAAAAGGGAAATAATTTAACATTTAGATAAACTTACAGTATGGAGATGATCGGCTTTCAGGTCACCAAATAATTTCTATGTACTTACCTGTCTCCTCACACTAATAGTTCAAACTCATACTCTACTGTGTTTAGAGTTACGTGTTTGTTTTATTAACTATTTTCAGCATTGATCCGTCCCAATGTCATTCTAGATAGCATCCTAATAGGTGCCAGGTGCAATTTTCAGCATTTATTGTCAAACTTTCCATTCAATATTATTGCATAGATTTAACATATTGTTAATCCATACTCAAACTTGAATATCAGTATATGTTGTGCTCAAGCAAAAGGGGGAGGGTGGGGGAGGAAGGGGG
>KN889413.1:64581-77845 GCA_000934455.1 Apostichopus parvimensis | reverse complement strand
AGTATCTTTTGTGATATTTTCTCATTAACCTGTTGTATTCTTTATATTTTATTCTTGCCTTTTTACGCCGACTGCCAGCGTCTTGTAGTTGGTTACGTAATCCCTAATTACATACACCCATGCCTCCAGTAAATTATAAGCAGCTGAACTTTCCTGACATGAACTCAGTCTAACCATCCTTATGGACTTTCTTTGATACTTTCTCATGTCATTTTCATCATCCTGAATTTGGTATCCTAAAATTGAAGAAAAATATAGTGTACATGTAAGTGGATAAAAAAAAATTAAAAAAATTTCCGCACAAGAAATTTTTCAGCGGAGAGTAATCAGCGGAAAGTAACGTGTGCGGAGAATAACTTAAACCAGGTGGACAGCAATTTGCTCTTATTGCATAGCAATAGCATATGGCTATGTGATAGTGTATGAATCATTCACTGCTACATGTCAACCCCTAAACTGTAGGTCTAAATACTTGTCATACTTTTAATGTTTACTTTAAAGTGTAAAATCATCTTGACAACAAAATTTACCAATGCAGACTTTAAAATGTTAAATTTTGATAATTTTGATCACTTTCCAGACAGAATATTTTGGAGTTGAAGACTCCACCACAAACGAAAGCATCAAAGCTCTTGAGAGATGCTCCGCCCAGGGACCCGCTTTTGGTGGGTCTTATTGGATGTGGGAGACTCGGTACTCAGTTGGCCAACTGTCTGCTGACATTTGCTGATGTCCAACCATCTGAACTTTTAATATCAACAAGAAGACCAGAACTGCTCAGTAAATATATTTACTTTAAACTTTGGCAGATTTTTGGTGAAACCAGAAAAGAAGTGTTATAAGTATGTGTTGCTGTTGTATGATATAGTTTTTCTACTTCATGGCATTTGATAAGGGTTTCATAAAACTCATAATTTTAGTTGTTGTTGTTGTTGTAAGACGTGATTAAACATGTTTGATTTTGTTCAAGTAAAGATAGATTTGTCACATTTGCCGTGGGGAATCACTGCATCAAGTTAACAGCAGAAGGTTGTAGTGACATAACATATTAGTTTCAGGAATAGAAGAAAACAGGGAAACAGTTTACCACCTTCAGTTAGGCTTGCCAATACCATGAGTCTTTTCAAAACAAACTTAAAGGCCTACCTTTTTATGGTCACATATTATCACTAATATTTTTACCGGCTCTTATAATTGTTTATTATTATGATTATGATTAAACTGTACATAATAAGGAGTATGTGAAATGAAGTAAAATGCTCAAACTCTGAATTTCAAACATCGTTTGTTCAATGTTGAGATATTTCATTTTATATAAAAGTTTCCATCCTGATGTGGTCTTCGTCAGAGGCTAAACTAAAAAGGAAAACAGACTAAGGACATATTTAAATCAGACAGATGGACAGACAGCTAAATTGGGCAAAAATTAGACAGAAAATAAATTGGCAGTGTGATCAAAGGGTGTCAGCTTGACTTGAACATTTAACAAGTATTGTAAGTTTTCTTATTTCAATTGTTTCAATTATTCAAATACTCAATTATTTCAGTTATGCTGGGAACATGTTTGCTAATCTGTGATTTCAAACTAAAACACAAATACAGGTTTATATTGTTATCCATGTGTGACATCACAAATTTTCTGACATTCTTATATAAATAAATATATTCTTTCAATAAGCACCTTCCACCTCACCGTTGCCAACTATGTTACATCCATCTCAGTAGATTCACCTCCCTCAGTATCTGACATCAGTAGTCATTTGTTAGTGGAACACGCCTCTCTCTCTCAAGTGAGAATATTAATATCACAGAGCTAAACTAGCAGGAAATTAATAAAAGTCTGAGTATGCTGTATCTTACTTCAGTAGTAAAATGATAAAGCTGTATCAAATCATTCCACAATGTAGGTTTCAAATGTGACAATGTGATGATTCCGAAATCCATCTTTACTCGACATCTCTCTTGGTGTGATCCATTTTCAAGTCACATTCCTTTCTTCTCTTGAACAGATGCTTTGTCTGATCAAGGCGTCAGATGTTTCTATGACAACCATCAACTTGTCCAATCAGCAAACTTGATCTTCCTGTGTGTTCTTCCCTCTCATCTTCCTGATGTCGTCGAGGAAATCCGAGGTTCCATCTCGGCCACTTCCACAGTCTATAGCTTCCTCAGTTCGGTGCCTCTTTCCAGACTCAGATATTGTCTGGGATTTCCAGCGGTCGTAAAAGCAGATCTAAGCTGGAGTGCCGAAGACTCAGGGTTGGACTGGGACTGCACTGAAGACGTGTGTACCGTGCTGGAAAATCAGGTCCAAGTTGAGATGACTTGTCCATTGAATCTGTTAGAAAATTGTAAGTTTCGTCTCCCCCACCCCTTCCCCCCCCCCCTCTGCTCTCTTTTCCACTCTTTTTTCCACTCTTTTTTCCTTCTGTTGCCATTTAAATTACCAGTGACTGATGTCTGCTAAGTTTCACTTAAATGTGATGTTGCATCTTTCATGAATACAACCTTTTAATACTTTAAATAAAAAACCAAAATTAAGCGGAGAGAAGATGTCCAAAAATTAAGCTCATCATCAATATTTTGAACTGGTTTTCAACCTATTTTCAACCTAGCCGTTTTAAAGTTTCTGGTTGAAGTGAGGGGTTCTGTTAGGTTTTGTTATGGTAATCCCCTTCTTTCATTTTCTTTTTTTTCTTGTTCTCCAGTAATGTATTTATTTTAACATTTGAATATTATGTCATTTTTGTTATTCCTTATTCTGTGGCAGGTTTCATTCAAACAGATACCAAGTGGGCAGAACTGTTGTTATACACATTCCTTAATCTCTGCACGAGTAAAGAGCTATCGCGGGAGGAGACAGTTTCATTAGTCAATCAGATCGTTTTAGGGCAGCTCGCTTCAAAGGAACACAACGTTCGCTTCACCTCGTTGGATTTTACCAGGAGGAAAGGGTAAGTTCTGTATCTTAGAACTAAAGAGGAGGAAAGGGTAAGTTCTGTATCTTAGAACTAAAGAGGAGGGTTTTTAAAATGGTGTTACAACCTGCTTAAAGTTCCAATGTATTAAAAGTTGTCACCACTCACTTGTACATATTCATTGGTATTGGTGAACATCTTTGTACAATGATTTAGCCAGTTTGACTTTTAATTAACCACTTACTCAGAATTGGTTAAAAATTGGTAACTAGTGTCAACAGACATAACTGGGAGCAAATCTTTGACCTACACAGGGATCTAGTTTCAGGTGTGGGGGAGGGGGGAGGGTGTCCCACTGGCACTGTTGTCAAAGAAACCTGTACATGCAAATATTGACATTGTAGCCTAATAACTTATCGAATTAACAAGTTTTCTCTTCTTTTTTTTTCAAACCTTCAAAGGAAATTTGCAAATTTTGATAGTGTATGCACAAGGTGTTTTCAATGTTACAGGTTAGAAGATAGATATGTAAAGAAACTTCTCTTTAAAGAGGTCAACAACATTGCATTTAAAGAGAAAATTTGAATGACCACTTGTATTCATGTTCTAGTTTGGAATTTTGACAGTCAAAGGAAAAGCTACATTTAACTTAATATTTCTATGTGTTAGTTACAATCTGGTTTCTAATTGTACTGTCTTGCACAATTAAACATACTTTTTTTTATTCTTCTTTGTTGTCCTTTTTCACTTTTCAGAAAATTTCCAATCTTTGATATAGCCGCTGTAGCGTCTAGAGAGACACCGTTAACGAAAACCATAAACCAAAACACAGAACTGAGGGCAGTGTTTGTGAAACAGTATAAGAACGTCTTTGACAAATTCTATTACTGGAAAGGAATCAAACAGTTAAAGAAGAAATCTGAAGAAGGAGATGTTAGGCTAAGAAGTACTTGAAACGTTGAGATGGGAAAGAGAGTTGGAGAGGTTAAGAAAAATCTAAACAAGTCTGTGGACAAAAATATGCAAATATGATAATATCAACCAAAAAAAAAAGGTTTATATTTCTCTTACTCTTCAAGATTAAAAAAATTAATTTCCTGCACACTTTTCAAAGACTATAAGATCTGCAAGTTTGAGAGAACTTTATTTTGGTCATCATCAGTCAACTAAAAGTTAGAACATACCTAAGAATTTATCTCGTTTTCACGTGGCATTTTTATCCTTTTGTGAATACAAAATGAAAAAACAAAAAAAAACTTCTGTTTTGTGCTGTTCTTTGCTTTGCAGCTGCTTGGTCATTTCGTCTGTTTAAGTCACAATGTGTGTTTGCCAAATTTGAACTTCGATCTTTCCAGCTTACTGCCCAAAAAGCTCAGTGAAAATAACACCGTTCTATGCAATTTTCATATCAATAATCATTATTTTTATTGAGTTACCTGTCGTTAAACTTTTTGAGCTGAATAAAACTTCGCCAGATTTTTTAATGAGTCCGTAGATTCTACAAAATTACTCAAAATTTGCAAACCCCGCCCAACAGATCATCCGCCAGTCAAATCTCTGTTTTGTTATAACCGTTATAGGCATAGGACTCACGAGTGGACGATACAAGTATATATAGGTTACATTTGTGTAAGGAACATGCTGATATGGGTGGTTGCAGTGATTTTATGGTAAATCATTCGCACCGTAAGGGCAACAGAAATGAAATTTCTTTTTTCGATTGCGACAGCTTTTCTTCATAAAACCCACCTGGTCAGACAGAGTGCATTTAGAATAAGAAACATTGAATCTGCTTCGGAAGTTTGTTTTCCGAAATTCATCAGCAAACACTTATTGAGACTTTAAGAATGGATCTGACTTGGCAGGGTTCATCAAAAATACCGAATACTGGCATGCAAATCGATACATTGGGGACACCATGCTAGCATTTTCAAGTTTCACCCGAGAATTGCGATTCAAGAAATAATTAACAATGCTATGCAGGGATTTGACAATATCCATGTGGGCCCATTTGAACAGAATAATCGAATAATACAACTTAAAACAAAGTCTAGATTTTTAGATTTCAACAATTGTAATAAATTCAGTGGCAAAAACTCCCTCTAGTTTGATTTAGTCATCTACCTCCTTCAATTTGAGCACAGAAAGGTAAACTTTTCAACAGTAACAGCCCTTCAACCATTCTATGTCAAGGCATATGACAATTTTAGTAACTTGAATTTTGACCACCCCGACTGAAATGAATTTTTTTTCCAAAAAGGGGAATGGGGAACCCTTCATCCAAGACCCATCATTCCCAAGCCTTGATAAATTGCGCTGGTTTCTTCAGATAAAATAGGATTAACCCTAAACCTTGAGGGAAACCCCCCCCCCAAATAAAAACCAAAAAACCAAACATGAAACAAGATACTCATGTTATCAATCACCTCTTTGTTTCAATAGCCATTGTCAAAATACAATGTTATAAAATAAACTTAGTAAACATCAACATCATCTCTAATATTTTCATTCATTTCAACAATAAAACCACATTCGTTTTCTTTCCCCCTCTCTTTCAAGGTCTCAAATGGGACTAATTTAAGTCAAAAACTGATTGATACATTGAAGGCTAAATACTTTCCATTACAAATCTGAAGTCTAACACATTTAATCTCACAACAATCCTTCACAACCATATTTCCATCGAGAGAAAAGATTAATTTTTTTCGATGTTTCAAATGAATTTTTAACCAGACTACTACTACCAGTCTCAAAAAATTATGCTATTCTCTAAATTTGTTAAAGAATCACTCACTGGACTGCTAATACTCGCACCCCTAAGATCAACTTGATTGAGCACGGTACTTCCGAGATAAACGTATCCCAAATGACCGACGATGTGCTGGTAATTTCAGTACAGCAACACTGGTAGTCAGTTTGCACCATGGTAGAAACACTACACTTTACCATTGCATTGATAGTAGAATGTTACTTGAATAAAACTTGAATGAATCTCGGCTGTCTTCTACTTTTGGGAGATTTTCGAGAAGAGAAAGAAGCTATGCTGGGCGTATTGTGGATTATTCTCACAACCTCAGCAAACCTTGCGACACGTTTGTTCAACACAACTGACGTTTTATTTATTTCCCTCGTGAGAGAGATTCATTAATGGAGAAACACTTCAAGGGCTTATAACAGAGCCACAGTCTGAATCCCGAAGACCTTAACATATTAAGTTACATTGAGAGTCAAAATTCACAGTTGGCTTCGGTCTTTTCCTTCCATATGAGGTAGGATGTCAAATAGTCAGCCTCACTGAAAATAAAAGTAAATACTTTCGGGAATAACTCTCATCAGGCATCTGCAAGTTTTAAGATGCCTGAATGTATAGATGACACCAGAACCTACATACACAAATCTGCAGCCCTTCATGTAATCTAACGTTTACACATAGGTTAACACAGTGTCTTTTCTTTATTAATAAATTGATATTTAATTTGTGAATATATATATATATATATAGACAATTTAAATGCTCACTACTATGTTAGGTAAAGAACACCAGTTACATTTCAGCAGATAAAACTTGTCAACCACACCTTAAAATTTTACAGAGATTGCAGCTCAAATCCACTTTGTATATTGTCGATTGTGGCCCCCTGGTTCACAAGTTCTTCCATGGAACCAGGGGGCCACTCGGGTAGAACCACCAGCCATTTGTCATGTTCGTATCTATTAATTTGTACTCCTTTAAGAGCACATAACTACTATGTAGCAACAAGGTTGGATGTATGACTTGGGCTAGCTACTACACTACATTAGAAAACGCACTTCTTGCATATATTCTACAGGCAACTTAAAAAGATGGCTAGTAAGTTACAGATCTGAGAAGGTATGATAGGCTCTACTTTTGGATCAGTATGAAAATTTCTTGACGAGTGATATCCATTTCCAGCAAACACAAAAACTAACCTCAGCTCGCTCAGAATGACTTAAAAAACAACTACCGAAGTCCCACCTTGCACAAATATCACTGCTCAAGGATACAACCAGTATAGCTTTACTTATTACAGATACTAAAATGGTTAAGGGGAAAGAGTAAAACAGGGTTTTACCTTCAACCTTGTGCAATTTGCAGCAAATAGTCAAAAATGTGATGGGTGGAAGTTTTGTCCACTGACTGTGACTATTACTCCACCAATGGTCAAAAAGCATTTCTCTACTGTGCTGTATTTAACATTTCCACTTTTGAAACTTTGATGCAAGTTCCAAAACTGATGAAACAAGAAACAGCTGCTCCGTAATTAGCATTTAATTGGCACCTCAAACAAACAAGAAAAGAAGCACTTACAGAAATAAATACCAACCATCAACTAACTAAAAGCTAATATGTTAATATTTAAAAGCTTGATATACCAAATCAAGTAAGACAATCTATGGATAAGACAAACTGTCAAAGAATATTTATTGTTGTCATTTTGTTTGAACTAAAATTTGGCCAGCAGTGTGCGAGTGCAGGGTAAAGGTGGCCGATGGGGGGGGGGGGGGGGTTGAGAAGCAAGGCACTCTCATTTACACCATTTGTGGAAGGCTGCAACATATAGCTATTTATAATGAGGAATATTGTTGTTTCATATAAGCTTTCCACGCATTTTTGTCTCCATCGCTGTTTGTAACGTCTTCTGTTGTAGCATTTATTTCTAGTGTGAGGTGCCCCAGTTTTCGTTGCCCCCTTCCACCCTCCCCGAGATAAGAGTTTCATGAACAAAACTGTTACAACAGACCTAACAAAGGAAAGCAACAACAGTTTCTTCAGGATCACATAAACACAAACTACACAGACAGAAGGAAACAAATAATAAATTGCTCTCGTTAATGCCACTCATCTGAAAGTCAAATTTTCACATTCACTATCCTTGAACTTGATACATGAGGAAGACGACACAGTTTTGCTCAAGAATCTTTCCAAGCCATGTGAATGCAGCAGGTACTGAAGTAAGTATTTATTAATGGATCCATTCACTCACTCCATCAAGTTAGGCTATGGCCTTAGTAGTAATAACCAAGTTTTGGAATCGCATTTTAGTGCTTACTTAATATGAGTCTTTATTTTCCTTTCACCATATTTCCAACTATTTTTCGCACAAAGTATCACAAAATGGGTAATTTTTGCTACTCTTGTAAGTTTCAGGAGTCATGGTTGCTCTTTACAGTGTACACTGTAAATTGTGAAATCTTACAGTCAAATCTACCATAGACAATTCTGGAAGGTGTTCCAGTATCACCGTTTGGTGCAGACAATTACCGATAGTATAAGTTGGTGCAAGATTTCCTTTTCAAGCACCACATAAACTGAACCTAGGCTGTGAGGACAGTGCATGAAGAAAACTTCTTTTAAGATGGTAAACAAGGCCAACATTTTATTGACTGTCAGTTGTCATGACAAATGTGCATGATAACTATTGCCATAAGTTTTACATTTCAAGAGTCTTTGTGATGGTCAGGACGCACCTCAAAAACAAAAAGTTTTTAATTCCATTACGCTATAAAACTCTATTTGTACTGGATTCTAATACACAAGAGTTCTTCACAAAACCTTTCCCTACGTGTTTTTTTCTTTCATCAAATATTCAAAACATACGTAGAATCAAATGTTGTTAGACATAAACATTTGATGAAGTCGAAGATATAACTCACTATATGTCTAAGAAACTTTACTGTTTAGCAGCAAAAAAAAAAACAAATGTTTAAAACTTGCCCATTCAATTCCTTCAGTTGAACACAGAAACATGGAAAATACTAAGCGAAGGTAAACGTACCACATTTCAATTTCAAATTGATTACTAAAAAGGTATTTGAATTGCATTAAAACATGAGGTACTACAAGACCATATTTAAGTAACCTTTTGGATGAACCAAATAAAAAACAAAAAACAAGCCAGACTCTAGCAGAGACACCACCTTGATATTCTGCAGGGCATGAGGGGGCACCTGCATTGTGGTGGGTGCTTTACAATAAAACGATACCAACACTGTGTAGACAAGTTTGAAAGCAGCCACAGCAAGCGTTTGGAGGTTTTCACTATTTTCAGAGAAAGCTCACTTTCTGATTTGGAAGGAGGAAAACGAAATCGCAAAAGGTGTTGTAATAACATCTACAATTCGTTTTCTCCTGTCTCCTGTAAAATTTTGTTAAGATTTATCTGTCAAAGACTTTTAGAGCTACCATCTAAAGAACAGCCTATTAGCCATCAAGTGACAACGAGACTAATCCAAAAAACATTGGTATATAGCACACTACTGCTCATCTACCCAATAATTTTTTTTATTTTTCGCTAATGCATGGTATCTCTAGTGTATCAATTCAGAAAGTTGTTTTTTTCTTCTTTCTTTTGTCAAAAAAAACAAAAAAAAACCACTCCATTCTTTAAAAGCCTTTACTTGTTGAAAGTTGATTATTTCCAATCTATCTTTTCTTCCACATTTGATATATTTTTTGGCTTGGACTATAATTCTAAGAGTAGTGTGTGTGGGTCCTCTACGCCACTCTTGATCTTCCTCAGGAAGGAGACCGCTTCTCTGCCGTCGATGAGACGATGATCGTACGTTAAAGCCACATACATCATAGGCCTGATCTCAACCTGACGAAAGAAGGTAAACAGAGAAGACATTTTCATTTTGAAGCTCGGTAACAGTGGCAGAGCTAGAACATACGACTGATGGCAGAAATGGTAGAGGCTGAGTGAGGGTGGGGGAAGGGGGGGATGGTTGAGAATTGTAGAGGCTGAGTGAGGGTGTGGGGTGGATGGTTGAGTATGGTAGAGGGCTGAGTGAGGGTGTGGGAGGGGGTGGGGGATGGTTGATTATGGTAGAGCCTGAGTGAAGGTGTGGGTGGGGGGATGGTTGAGTATGGTAGAGGCTGAGTCGGTAGGAGGGGTGGGATGGTTGAGTATGGTATAGGCTGAGTGAGGGTAGGAGGGGGTGGTTGAGTATGGATAGAAAGGACCATGGATGGTAAGGGAAAGATAAAAGGAATTTCCTTCCTTTTGGTTGGGGAGGGGAATTGTCTATTCATTAACCATACCATACATGGTGTTTGTGTTATGCATACGTTGTTTGACTTTTATATGAATATTCATATTTATTCATAACTGGCACAACCAGATAGTAACAGTCGTTGACTTGGAAGGCGGAATGGCCTGCAGGATAATATTCACACTGGACAGCGATTAAGGGTATTAGGTCCTTTGGGATCTTATCCACCAAGAGGACAGATCAATCACCTAACCTACTATCAGTCCACGGTACAATCTATTTTTTCTGTATCAGTTACACAAAACAATTCTCCAAAATACTCCTCGCTTTGAGGGTGACATTGTTGTCCCGCTGTATATATTCTGAAGTACCACATGGAGAAGATAAACTTCTCCAGAATTCCATCAAAGAAATCTGACAGCTATTTATAAGCCTCAACGAGATTTAAAAAAAAAAGAAAAAAAAAAGAAGCCAAAAATGATATTCTAACCTTCCCGTTGATAGCTACAGGACGGTCAAATATGCCGTGCATTCCCAAGATTGCAGACTGTGGAGGGTTGATGATAGGGGTGCCATACAAGGAGCCAAACACCCCTCCATTACTGACAGTGAAGGTACCTCCGTCCATGTCCTCTATTGCTAGGTTACCAGTAGAGGCCTGTGGGGAAAAAAAAAAATAATAATTAAGATATCTCTGCTTTCTCTTTGCTACTTCAAAATGAAAAGAAAGATTTTGGTTTTACTTTAAAGCAGAAATTTTTATTTGTTTTAGCAAATCTACTTAAGTATAACTCAAGATAAGGCTTGCAATTGATCAAACTATATGACACTCTCCTCATAATGGTTCATAAAATGGAGGTCTATGAGAGACTAACTAAATGAATTTGATTCCTTCCTCAACATTTTACGGTATAATATTACGCATAGTTACCACATGCAAATTATTATTATTTATTATTTAGGTTTACAGTCTTGTTCAGGGCCTAGGCCCTCTCACACGACTTTACAACTTAACCCTGGTCATTGGTGACTTGTCACACCTACACACCGAAGTGTGCACAATTCAATCAATCTCTCCTGGGGCACCACAGTGCACCACAACCACGTGTCCCCTGGGGGACTTCCCATAGGGTGCAGCCACAAACCGGCGCACGCAACTATATTTACAAGTTACCTCGCAAGTCCCCATTTATACACCTGGGTGAAGAGAGGCAATGGAGATAAAGTGCCTTGCCCAAGGACACAACGCAATGATCTGGCCAGGGCTCGAACCTGTAATCCTCAGATCACAATTCCACTGCCTTAACCACTTGACCACAATGCCCTCACATTAAGTTTCCTTTTTTTCTTTCAAGTGCTGGTAGTTTCCTCACGGAAGCAAAATGGACTGTTTATCTGACTCAAAAAAAGGTAGGTTTTCAATTCACACGACAACAAATTAAACAGCAGACAGTCGAGGGTAAGGTTGAGTGGAACATGCCTTTAGTCCAGTAAGTCTTAAAATGATTTGACAATATTAGTAATACTTGTAAGCTACATTGATAACACATTCAAACAGATTCTTAGGTCTCACCTTTTGACCTAATTCTCCTAGACCTCTCTCTATATCAGCAAAGTTCATAGCCTCCACGTTTCGTAGGACAGGTACGACAAGACCCTGATGACCAAAAATGGAAAGTTGATTTATACGATTGCCAAATTTTATGGGCATCATTAGACACCATATCCAAGTTGTTAAAGCAATTATGCAGCTTTAATTACCAAATCAAGTATTATTGAAGAATACATCAGAGAATCATTGTCAGGTGAAACAGAGAAATGTCCCAGGACTGTAGGCACTCAGATCCATGACTTCAGATCTCAACCATGAAGCCACACCATCACCCCCCCCCCTCGTTGTAATGGGGATCAGGGGTTGAGAGTGGACCCTGTTGTTTGGAGTTTCGTGCCCAGGCAACGTTTTGCTAAAACTAACATCATATCAGTTACAGTCTCGATGTAAGGGGGATCGGGAACTGAACCCTGTTGTTTGGTTTTTCGTGCCCAGCCTAAAATTAATATCATATCGGTTACAGTCTCAATGTTTCAAGTTTCAAGTTTATTTTTCCACTTTCCATATATATAAACAGTAACAGAGTCAATGAGTAATTTACTCACATTATGATGAAATAACAATCAACAATGTAAGGGGGATTGGGGACTGAACCCTGTTGTTTGGTTTCGTGCCCAGGCAATGTTTTGCTAAAACTAACATCATACCAGTTACAGTAAGGGGGATCGGGTACTGAGAGTGGATCCTGTTGTTTGGATTTTCGTGCCCAGGCAATGTTTATAGTAAAATTAATATCATACGGTTACAGTCTTGATGTAAGGGGTATCTGTGGCTGAGAGTGGACCCTATTGTTTGGATTTTGGTGCCCAGGTTCTACCTTGTTGTGACATTTCTTATAAAGTATTAACATCAATCGGGTGGAAAACTTGGTAATTCGCCCAACCAGTTAATGAACGATGAAAACTTCTGCAGTAATTATCAAAAAGTTGAGTACAAGAAACTGGAATGTGACTCACCTTAGGAGTTGCTACTGCTACACTTATATCTATGTAATCTCTGTACACAATTTCCAAATCATCAATAACTGTAGAAGGAATATAAAAAGAAATATATTTAAAGAATGACGCCTGAGAATGGTGTGATCTTGAAACTGCAGACTGAGTGACATCATCATGGGAATTGAGCAAAAATGTCTTTTTCCATTTAAAAAAATGGACAAACCAAATATACCCTGTGTACTCAAACTATACCCACCCCTTGAATAGCTTAATAGTACACAACTGATGAGCACATTTCAGCGATGTAACCTACGACGTAAGGCACAAACATGACAGATATTGTCGGAGGAGTGGATAAGATTAAAGCTAGAGGACATAAAGACAGATTTGATAGAATCCCTCTGCTACATGTTCCTCTTCTTATCTTCCAAAAATATGATCAGCTCAGTACAAGAGCTAGTGAAAGAAAACACTTGGAATTTAGAATGGATCTGTTCTTCAATTTGTATCGCTTACAAAACACTTTCTGTATCTTAAGTGAAACTCACACCGTTCCAAGAAATAGATGTAGTTGTATCTGTAAAGAACACCAGTCTGTATAATTCAATACACTTCATATACTTAGTCTACTTCCGTCATACAGGAATATGCAAGTTAGCTATGCACTACATTTTCTGAAATTCCCAGCAGAAAGAGTGTCTCTTCTTTCCAAGTTCCGCAAGCCTTAAATTCCTTGCATGCAAGAACGTTCTATTTACACTCACATGTGCTAGACCAGGGCT
>KN889413.1:43561-64531 GCA_000934455.1 Apostichopus parvimensis | reverse complement strand
GGGGTGCCATACAAGGAGCCAAACACCCCTCCATTACTGACAGTGAAGGTACCTCCGTCCATGTCCTCTATTGCTAGGTTACCAGTAGAGGCCTGCGGGGGAAATAAAAACAAAAAATTAATACATATCTGCTTTCTCGTTGCTAATTCAAAATGAAAAGAAAGATTTTGGTTGTAATTTAAAGCAGATTTTTTTTATTTGTTTTAGCAAACCTCCTGAAGTATTACTCAAGATAAGGGTTGTAATTGATCAAAATTAATGACACTCTCCTCATAATGGTTCATAAAATGGAGGTCTATGAGAGACTGACTAAGTGAATTTGATTCCTTCCTCAACATTTTACGGTATAATATTATGCATAGTTACCACATGCAAATTATTCATGTTTTTTACTTTTTTTTTTCTCTTAAGTGCTAGTACTTTCCTCACGGAAGCAAAATGGACTGTTTAATCTGACTCAAAAAAGGTAGGTTTTCAATTCACACGACAATAAATAAAAAGCAGACAGTCGAGGGTAAGGTTGAGTGGAACATGCCTTTAATCCAGTAAGTCTTAAACTGATTGTACAATAGTAATACTTGTCCTGCTAGGATCGAAACGTCAGGCCAACTTACTTTTACACATTCTATTACACAGGCTATTTAGTGGATAAGCAGTTTGCTAACAGTTTTATTTAATTTTAATTTTAATAGTAATACTTGTAAGCTACATTGATAACACATTTGAACTGATTCTTAGGTCTCACCTTCTGACCTAATTCTCCTAGACCTCTCTCTATATCAGCAAAGTTCATAGCCTCCACGTTTCGTAGGACAGGTACGACAAGACCCTGATGACCAAAAAAAATGGAGAGTTGATTTATACGATTGCCAAATTTCTATGGGAATCGATAGACACCACGCCAAGTTGTTAAAGAAATTACGCAGCTTTAATTACCAAATCAAGTATTTTTGAAGAATATATCACAGAATTATTGTCAGGTGAAGCAGAGAAATGTCTCAGGACTGTAGGCACTCAGATGCATGACTTCAGGTCTCAACTGTGAAGCCACATGATCACCACCCCATTCCCTGTCCCCCCTCCCGCCTCACACTGACACTGCTTTTGATGTTAAGGACATATGCAGAGTACCGGTCATGTGTCACAGACACCATAACAAATTTGTTAATTTCACAGGCAATCACAATGTAATGTCTGTCAGAGCTCTAACAAGTATATATGTAAATTGTTTCAAACATTTGGGGGCAATTTTTTGCTAAAATTAATATCATATCAGTTACAGTCTCAATGTAAGGGGGATCAGGGGTTGAGAGTGGACCCTGTTGTTTGTTTTTTTGTGCCCAGGCGATGTTTTGCTAAAATTAATATCATATCGGTTACAGTCTCGATGTAAGGTGCATCAGGGGCTGAGAGTGGACCCTGTCGTTTGGATTTTCATGCCCAGGCTCTTCCTTGTGTGACATTTCTTATAAAGTATTAACATCAATCGGGTGGGAAACTTGGTAATTCGCCCAACCAGTTAATTAACGATAAAACTTCTGCAGTAATTATCAAAAAGTTGAGTACAGAAACTGGAATGTGACTCACCTTAGGAGTTGCTACTGCTACACTTATATCTATGTAATCTCTATACACAATTTCCAGATCATCAATAACTGTAGAAGGAATATAAAAAGAAATATGTTAAAGAATGATGCCTGAGAATGGTGTGATCCTGAGAATGGTGTGATCTTGAAACTGCAGATGGACATCATCATGGGAATTGAGCAAAAATGTCTATTTCCATTTAAAAACTGGACAAACCAAATCTCCCCTCTGTACTCAAAGTATACCCAACCCTTGAATAGCTTTAAAATAATAAACAACTGATGAGCAAATATCAGCGAGGTAACCAATGACGTAAGGCACAAACATGACAGATATTATAGGAGGAGTGGATAAGATTAAAGCTAGAGGACATAAAGACAGATTTGATAGAATCCTTCTGTTATATGTTCCTCTTCTTATCTTCCAAAATTGATCAGCTCAGTACAAGAGCTAGTGAAAGAAAACACTTGGAATTTAGAATGGATCTGTCTGTAAATTTGTACCGCTTACAAAAAACTTTCTGCATCTTAAGTGAAACTAACACCGTTCCAAGAAATAGATGTAGTTGTATCTGTAAAGAACACCAGTCTGTATAATTCAATACACTTCATATATTTAGACTTCCGTTCATACAGGAATATGCAAGTAAGCTATGCACTATATTTTCTGAAATTCCCAACAGAAAGAGTGTCTCTTCTTTCCAAGTTCCGCAAGCCTTAAATTCCTTGCATGCAAGAACGTTCTATTTACACTCACATGTGCTAGACCAGGGCTTTTACATTCATTTTCAACAAGGGCAAGAGAAAAACATTAGATTGCGCAGATGGCCGGAGAGCTGCAACATCACACTATAGATTGAGTAATGTGCACGTTAGATGTTAGGTCGCCCAAAGGAAAGGCCTTGAGGGTCAGCATCGACCAGATTTGTGAGAAGCCTTTTGTCATCATCCGGATTGAAATATTTCACTGCCATGAATTGGACATCACTTCAACTAATTAGAACCTCTGAGTTAGACATTGCATCTTTCTTTCAATGTAATCCACTTTTGAAACAACTGGATATCTAGGCACCATCCAAGTAGAAAAATACCTCTCATTTTCTCTTCCTTATGTCATAATAAAATTTCCCCCATCATCCCCCCCCCTCCTCCTCCAGAAATTGAACTCATCTACTGCAAAACTCTGCTCAGTCGAGGTGAAACTTACACGTCTGTACTTTTTAATAACTAGAGTGTTGCTTGCTTGAATGTATCTGTATAACTCACCAGCATTAACTACAGGCATTTCACAGAGGGCATGAGCTGATGCCTTTAAAAACGCTGACATGAAGCCCATTTTGACACCGTGCTTCTTCTGAAACTCGTCCTTGAATTTTTTCCTCATGTCCATTACAGTGCTTGAAGAAAAAAGGGGAAAACGAACGTTTGATTTGTGTTAATCGAACAATCGCAGACGGGCTGTTCTACTCTTTCTGATGTCATTTTAGGTCACCTTCTGTCCTTTGTTTTCCTTTAATCATTATTATATTTCATTACACATTGAATCATAAGAGTGCATTAAAAATTAACGAGAGTACATAAACTATCCACCACTGTGATTGAAGTTGGAACTTTTAGTAATATAAAATTACGCTGGTTTTTCTTCTTCTAAAGCTCCTGTTAATAAAAAACCGGCACACAATGCAATTAGTTACTAAACCTAATTAGCCAAAAGCTTGTTAATTAGTTTAATGATTCCATAAAATCAACTTTCCATACACGTAGTAACCCAGTTATAACAGTAAATACAAGTCCATAGATAGCAGGTGAGATATTAAAGGTGTGCTCAGCATGTAACTAACAGGAGGACGATGCAGCAATGTCTTCTCAATCGTTATGGCAACAGCTGCTGGTAGGGTGATGACTTATTTCTTTCCTATTTCTATTAAGCCCAATAAATATCACCAATTGCCCACCCCCTCCCCCCACCCAATCAGAACATACCTCATATCAATTTCGTTGAATGTGGTCAGCATGGCATGTACGTGCTGCGCATCCTTCAATCGCTGGGCTATTCTTTGTCTCATACGAGACATTTTTACCTGCGCAAGATCAAAGGACAAATATGTTATTTCACAAATGACATGTTGTTCATAAACAAAGACATTTGACACATATTCAGCTGCTGAAAACCCAATCATACTAAAAGAATTTCAGTTTACCAACAACGTATGAAGCAAAACACAGCACTTCATAATTTCCATTTTTTGCTGAGATAAGGCATCAAATCTTTCCCCCACAGCTTCTGCATTCGAAGGCAGAAAGCAAAACATGGTAAAGAAAGCTGATCTGTTTCTTGAGGAACACCATGGTAGCATCCCTGAATTCTATTCTTTGAAACTTTTAAAGCAATTATTATGGCATTGTAGTATTAAAGTACTAAGACTGCCAAGTATAAACCCATACAAATTAGAGATTTAACTTATATAGACAACTGTAGGTAATGTATCATAATTATATAATAATTTCTACTTAAAATTACTAAATAAAATTTAAAAAGCCGAGACATACAAAATCCTGACTACAGTGTACAATTCTGACCCAATTAAGGAATATATTTAGTATATATGTACCACATTATTAGCAAGGCGCTGTCCAAAGTGGACAAAACACTCTGACAATGCAGATAAATATCAATTTTTCTACACAGAAACTCAGTATTTAAAATATTAAAACAATTGTTGTAATCTTCAAACTTACTACATGGAAATGTTAACAGGAGACTATTCACAGCAAATACGCTGCTTAGTCAAGAATGAACACTGTTGCAGAGAGCAATATAATAGCAATCTGCTCATTTGTAATTTGGTTACAGCAACTGGTCTTGTTAACACTTACCCTTTGTTCCGTTCTCGTTCCTGTGGCTTTGAGAGGAACACCGCCAGGCCCTGAGGGTGGGGGAGTCGATGGAGCTGCCTTTGGTTGAACGGTGGCCATGGGGGGGACAGCTGGCCGAGAAGGTATTTCAGGTGCTGCGAGAAAATGGAGAAAGAAGTCCTTCGGTGAATTTTCTAATTATCATTTTTATTGATGAGACAAGTTGTCTAGTATAAATAACTTGGGAGGATGAAACTAAATTGGTAACACCCCGCTTCTAAAACAAAAGACTGCGTTTAGCATTAAGCATTTAAAAACGAAAAGAGAAATCCTCTGTTGAATAAATACTTCCTGAGCAAGAATTTGCTAATAAGAGTGGATTCCCAATAAACTGACTGGTTTGGGTATTTACGAATGACAAGACTTACCTGTCACCACTCTACATATGCACACAAATTTACCTAGCCTACAAAAGGTGGTAACATCTTAGCACTGTGCACCCCATTGACCTTCTTCAAGGTCAATGTTGACTTCTTTCCCAATCTACCATGTTCAGGGAATTCTTCCTGTGCAAGAACTGTTAATAGGAATGGATTCCATTTTCATTCATTTTGCCATGTTAATGATGGTACAATGAGAGTAACCACATACATTAAAATGGAGCTTATATTTCAATTATCATTTTTACTTTGATAAAAAGGTTATACTGATCTGTTATTAATATGCCTGAAGGGGGAATCCCAAAGGGCAAGTTGGTATTAGGTTCAGTTGCAAAGTCCTATGTTATGTTTTAACATTCAGCAATCTTGAGGGTTAACAATGCTAGGATGACATTAATGTTATTTCCTTTCTAACCTCTTCTATATCTTTCCTATCCGTTTCTATTCTGTAGTTTCACATTTTCACCTCACCATACAAAAGGGATAGTTTAATTTCACTGTTATGCAAGCTGCTATGATGAAAGCATTGTATAATTCATGCAAACACGACAGAAAGCTAACGATAAACGATAAACGCAATATAGGAATGCCTTTGGAAAGGATAGATCAGGTGAAAATGACATCACACCTGTTTACTTTTCAGTCCTCCAATTATGCAAAAAAACTATGACAATTTCCATTAATAACACCTAGATGATGCTACATAAGAATGGCATGCAAATTTCACCACGATGCTTTGGAAATCTTCATTTCTTCGTAACTCTATAAAATTATATCTTTTCCCCTTCGACCATCCTTATAAGTACCTGCATGGATAGTCATGGGTCCAGCTGGTACCGGTGGTATAGGGGGAGGCGTTGTTGGAGGAGGGGCAATCACCTCCTCTCTTGCAGCTGCAGCAGGGGGGGCAGCGGGCTGAGCTGTTGGAGGCGTGGCAGCTTTTGACGCACCGGCTCCACCTGCATATTAAAGATAAACACTCGTACAAAATCAAACGGTCAGAAACGATTGACCAAATTTTGCTTTGTTAAACAGTGACAAAGTGTAACTTTACTGATACATACTGGGTGAAACTGCACAAAGAGAAGGCTTGATGTAAACTACTGTAGTGTTCATCTACAAGCATCACATGGACTTGCTCTCTTACCCCTTGGGAAAATAATGAAGTAGACTACGATAAACACACTAGTCACAAAAAAGCAGGTAGTAATTACCTTTTTTGATGTAAGAAAAAACAAAACTTAACAGCAAAAGTGTAACAAGTTTCCTGTGCTGGATAATGAGGTTTCACTGGGTTCATGGAAACAAAGAATTAACTACATCGTACTGGTAAAAGTATGTAAATGCATGTACCAATATGCACAGTGCAAATATTGTCAGTTTTACGTTTTACATAGAATTCAACCCCCCACCCCTCCACAAACCGTCCAAGTTGGACAAACTTAGGATATTGTTTCCCGGACAACAGAGGTCAAATGGAATGCACGAAAAAGCCTTAAGTTATGTTTGATCCACCAGAATGGTATTATTCAAACTTACATGAAGCTTGTGGACATAGAACAAAGTTCTTTCTGATGGTTGAAGATGCATGGCAAGTTGGCAAGAGTAAAAAGTGTCTGACAAGTAAAAATGTAAGACATGCAACACAGAAAGAGAATCACCATTATGGTTTGTGAGTAGTAGAGTTGACGTTACCTGTAATTTCAATCTTGACTAGCTGTTGTCCAGCTACTACTGTTGATCCATCTTCAACCAAAAACTCCACGATGACCCCACTGACCGGTGAAGTGACTGCTATTGACGTCTGAAGAAGGACAAAATACAGTAACAGAAAACCTTCAATTTGATAGCCGATCTTTAAACTTGACATCGGATTTTCTACCTATCGATAAATCGGCCCCTCGATCGGCACCCACATATCAAATTATCTATTAAATATGTTATTACGAATAGCCTTTTTTCAAGACTCGAAGCGTCAAGGAAGTGTTCAGTCAAAACTGACATTCCTATCATTCGCAAACTTTTGAAACAAATATAACAACATATCGTTCTTCTTTGGCAAATTTTGTGGGAAAAAAAGCTCATTTTAAGGGAATGTGATTCAGTCCTGTGGATGCATCTGGCTCAGTAGATATGTCCATGCTCCATGAAACATATTTCAGTAATGTAAAACCTAGTAAGTACTGTAACATGCAGCTGCTGTAAAATGATATGTACAAAAGCTGATCATGTAAATCACTGTGTAGCTGCTGTGAAGTATCACACACATACAGATACACAACAACATACTTGTAATACTGTATACATAACATTGTTTCACAACATGTACAGATCTCTCACAACACTACGACTCTGGCAAGCTTTACTTGGCAATTCTGGACACATGCATCTATGAAAGGGCTAATTAGTTTTTTCTTTTCCTCTTCTTCTTCTTCTTCTTTTTGGCAAAATTTAGCAATTGCAAACCTTTTGTAAAATATTTTATAATTTTCCCAGGCTTCAAAATTATTCATATTATAAAAATATACTTGAGAAAGTTTCTCGGAGTCTGAGAAGTTAAACACTTTGTTTTTTGTAAATTATTTTTCCAATGTCTTCACATACAGTACATACTGCGTACATGTTGACGTACTGTGCATATATGTTGTTTTATTACAACAGTCCTATTGTGTACAATGTATGACACCATACATGTGCATGTAAAAGGGGGCTGTTTATCATCCATATAACAGCCTCTGAATGCTGCATGAATAACTCTCGTCACAGTACTACTGGTTCAAAGCACCGTAATTGTCACACCATTTTACAATGCTATCTACTGTACAGTATTATAGTATTCTGGACTTATGCAGCAAGACCTGGGAATTTAAAGTGTGATACATACATGTACGCTTCATTTGCTGTGAACAGTGATCTCATTAGAGCAAAAATCAATCATGAAGAACACAATTTAACCTCTAAATATTGAAGTCTTGTAACTTGTTAAGTACAGTAATCATAATGAATACATTGCAGGACGTCAAGTGAATTTGCTGGTTATAAAATGAGACTAGATGGGGGGAAATATAGTCTGAAAACTACAGTACTAGTTAGAGAAAAATTAATATCACTATGCAGACATATTTTTGGTTCAATGCAATTCTTCCCTTCTCTATCCTTCCTTTTGCCACTACAAAAGAGTAATGTTTGAAACCTTAAACTACAGAAGTGCAGTTAACAGTATCTTCACCCACAGCACTGTACACTACAGTATAACGTGTCAATGTTATGACAACATACTTCATTGACACACTGCAGTATCTGTACACAGTATTATGATTTAATATGTCAACATATATGTTCATTGTATCAAGTAACATTGTACAGTATGTAACACATGCCTGTATGAGTTTTGCATGCCAACAAATGCCCTTGTAGACTATGCTTGATTGGATGCCATCTGGTACGAGAGTTACTGTGCACAATTACGTAGGTAGGTTCATAATTAGAATTCCTTTTGAAAGGAAACGGACTATTCTTCTGGATTGAAACATTCAACTGTTTGGCCACTTGACTTAAAAATCTTTTATGTAACTTGTCTTTATGAATAAACAGCATTCGCATGACGGGAGAAGACAACTTGTTGAGAGCACAACAAGCTGTACTAACACCTAAAAGAGAAACAAATTCTGTACTAAGTATTGACATACAACTGTATATATCTATAGCAAAGCATCATATGCACAGTACTAGATAAATGTGTACAGTATTTAAAACTAGCCACAGAGGGACTGACACTTTGACCTTCAGCAAGAAATGTGAGTCGCCACCAACCATTTCCTAGGATTCGTGAATGCTTCCAAGGGGCTTACCTTCATGTTCAAGTGCCCATTTACTTTATATGTATTCATAATATTCAAGATAACACTTGTACGGTCTGTACACGCAACATGCTACATGGTATTGCATTCTCTGAAATGTACAGTACCAGGGATTTGAACGACAAACACAGACAAGTTCAGCTACTGTAACAGACAAAGGGGATTTAGTCACGAAACCCTGTAGATGTTTTCAATTTGTAAATGGATTTTTGCATAGATCTACTGTACGCAGGGTTTAGAAGTCACTGCACAGTAGACAGAACTAAAAATCCCACAAACATGATGTACAGCTTCAACTGTGTTACAATAATATCTATGAGACCATTGCCAGCAATTTTTTTTTCTGAGGTCGGTTAAAACTATCAGCGCCATTTGCAAAGGTACTGCTATTGATCGTCTGTATATATTGTTACCTTAAACAATAATGATTGTCTTTGGAATAAAAATGACTGGTTTATGAGCATATTACAGCTGCAAACAATAATATGAATGCAACCCCCCCCCCGCCCCGCAAAAAATGTGGTCACATTGAAGGTCCTTACACTATAAGTAAATAATTTTAACTGAAGGCATTTTTGACAGACACTATCCATTCCTTTAAAATGAAGAGCTCTGATAGCAAAATTTTTTTTTTAGATTAACCATAGCTTGCATTCTATGTAGCCTTTGTTAAGTTGTACTTTCCAACAGGACAAACTTAACATATATAGGTGTGCCTAGGAATGTATTGTTCCAAGGAAATGTTTGTGAATCAGTCAACCACTAAGGTACTAATTTTCAACCCAATAGCAAATACAAGGGTGAAAAAAAAAAACAGAATAGAATAGACAGCCTAGGAATATAGCTAATTAAACCTGAGTGCTCACATGTTCTTTAGAACTACTCTTGTTTTACTAACATTTTATTGATCACTTAGAAGCCCGGTGAAGCAATATACTGAGGCTCTGTTTGTTCACTGGCATGCAGCTACTGTACTTTATCCACCTGAGCTGCATCTACATAGCAATAGGCCATTAAATACAGAATTGAACCACACAGTACTACAGCACTGCCGGGCCTAATTCCATGCAAAAAGTTACAAGCAGAGTGGAGTTTTGGAAGAATATGTTTGTCACATTTTCACAGCACATTATGTACACATTATAACCTGGTCCCCAGTTTCCCCACACTCTCTTGAAATAATAGTCCATCAGAAACCCCGGCTAGGTAGATGAAAGTGCACATTTTTAGGAGACAGGTAAGAAAAGAGAGGGGTAAATACAATAAACTCTATGATACTACTGTACATACAGTAGAACATGTTCGTAACTGTTCATTGTGTAAAATTCTGGGGCAACAAAGAAAATGAGAACAGCTACGAATAATTTTAAGAACATCATTCCATTTTTATAACTGCTGACATTTTTACCTTCTTCAAAACTTTCAATATGTGGGAGAATTAATGTTAACATTTTCAACACTTTCCTGTAATTTACTGGACCCTTTTCTGTACTTTAACACTCTTTTCTGTTTATTTCCATGGAGACCCTGTTTTATAATGCATGCAGTGTAATACAATGTGATACATACACCTACAGTATGAACCCATTAACATATTGTAATAATAGATACTTGACCTCCATCACACCCCAATCTGAACTACTGGAAATTGTTCACTTGAAGATTTTCAGAGAATTTATCAAGTCAATAAAACCACTGTACATAATGAAATGTACTCCAAACTAACTTTAAAAGCATATCCTTCTGTTTACCATACTACTGAACTGCAAGAAACTCCGATGTTTATGTCAGTGGACTTACTATAGGCAGACCTGAGCTATATAGATCATACTTAACAGAATAACGAAGGCAGGGATCAAAGACAATTTATATTATTCAGTTACCTAAAATCTCTCTAATATTCCATTCTTAAGTTTACCGCTTCCTGTTTGACTGGATACGCTCGCTTTGAAAATTGGCTCCTAAGGCCTCACCACAATACGCAGTAAGCCGCCATTTATTATGTAATATGCTTGAAATTCCATATTGATGGTCCCTGCCTTCGTTATTCCTTTAAGAGGATAAAGCCAACCGTGATAAAGGAAAGGCTGTTGCCATGGGACTTAAACTTTCTAGTTCACATTCTGAAATATATGAACACCAGGAGCAGCATCATATGAACACAACAGGAAATTACACGAGCTAATGTGTATGTTCGAATAGGCTACCATAAAGTGCATGTCCTAGTATTAGTGCTGCATGCTTTAAAGCACCAGTGCATGGTAGCATGAATCAAGATGGTACCATCAGAAGCAACAAAACCGTCAGTGCCAGTCTTTCTTGATGTTGTGAGACTGCATCCTGGCCAATTAAGTTATATGTTGTTTCTCATTTCTAAATGGTCTAGTTAAGACTTGGTATTAGCCAATCTATATATATTGAACTCGACTGTGCCATGGGTTTTCCACCCACTAAGAGTATATCACAGTAGTTGAGCATTGCCATATATGCAAAAGTCACAAGTGACCACTCAGCGTGTCAAGTATCTGCCTGATAGTGATAGTCCGGCCATAGCTAGAAATAATAAACAGAGAGTCCACTTCCCAGCATAGTTGTCAAGTATGCAGCCAGGAGAACTTGAAACCATTGTTATAATCCTTGTCCTCTTGTAACCATTGTTTCATATCTTTTTTCTAAGTTCTGTTGTTTTTCAAAGTTGCGATCTATGACCTTCTTACTTTCTTAATTTGTTTAATTTTTTTCTTACATAATTTGCATTGCTCTAAAATTCATTTAAATTTATACTGGAATAAACCGAAACCGAAGTAGGTAAAGAACTGCTGTTGTTGTGAGGTCTGTACAATACAACGTGTACCTATACACAATATTGTTTTTTCCATACTGTATAAAACCCAGACATGTGTTCAATAAACCCATGCAGCAAAAGTGAAACAAGACAAAACCAAAACCTGAAGCATGCTCCAGAATTTTCATGGAGAACACTCAATTTATCAAGGAACAGCAGATACTGGGTTCCAGTGTAAATAGATTTCCACCAACAGGATCTGTACAATTTACAAATAAAACACAAAACACACAGCAAGGGACAGCAGCACTGTGCTTGTATCCAGGCTTTCAAACTCAAATCCCCAGGAAGTAATTGTGTTGAAGGCACTTCTCTCTAAAATACAATAGACAACTGTGAATACTTGATAACAAGGCCTCCTAATTCAAAACAAACCAAACTACAGAGCTGCACTCCCATTCCTCTCCATGACTGCTTTTGTCAGTGTGCACTTAACTTGTATCAAACTCACACCTTGTTCTGTATTAACTGCTGTCCTGGTAATTCTCTCCACCTCAACACACTCAGTACTGTAACTGAGTACTAGTAAAAGCATTGTTATTAATTCCGACCCAAGCAGCACTGGAGCATGTAAGTTGAGGGGAAAAAGGGGTCCAGTTGTGAAACCTTTCAAAATTCAAAAGTATTTACTAGTACAAAATATGCCTCAGATGCATTAACTTTGAATTTTTCTGGGAGGGGGACCCCACCCCCACCCCCCTCCATACAAGGAAGATGCATTCAACAACCCCACAGCAACAACCCTCAATCGAGAAACTTAACATCCACATGTCCTTAAACGTTCATGCCCACACCAAAATCAGCCCGGGGCAAAATTTCTACTATGGCATGCCCCAAATGCCTCCCACCTTTGAAATCCTGTGCACATCACTAAAACCCCAGTACATATCAATTACTGTGGTGTAGAAGCACTGTTTCAACTAGTAGAATTCCACAACATAGATACAAAGTTACTGTGAAATTGATATGCTGTTCAATTGAATAGCATGTTCTAATGCAGTAAAACTAAACCAAAAAAGCCCCCCCCCCCCCCGATATCATTATCTTTACAAATTGTATGAGAGATGCAAAACATGCACGCCAAGACAGTACATACCTTATCAGTTTCTATTTCTCCAATAACATCATCTTCAGCTACGGCATCCCCAATGACTGACAAAAGAACGAAAAAAAGGAGAGAGATACGTTAATTACTTTCTACATTAATTAAATGCAGACTACTGTAGTATGATATTTGATCATTTGTTTCATCTTGGCTTGAGACTCTACCACCCAAGTTGAGATATTTTAAAATGTTCACTTTTGTTCTGCTCATAATGTATGTCAAAAGTATTTATATTGCAAAACATTCTCAAGAGCAGTACTGTATGGGGTCAAAGGTCAAGGTTAAAATCAGATAAACAGAGTGGGAGGCAGCATTCCCTTCTGAAAGCAGCTTTCTGCATTCAGGCAGTAAGTTTACAAAACTCACCTATGAATGGCATTCAAATTGCAGATACTATTAGCCTGCTTGCATGTCTATCTTATGATTTAATAATGTTTAGATAGCAGGTAAATTAAATTTCTGATTCCATCTCATTATGAAACAATTCACCACCCACATATTTTTTCGTATTGGCATTGATTTACTGTACCTTAGTAATCAACAAGGAAAGCTTTTCACACATGTTGACATTCATTTATTGATAAATTACAAATGACAATGTCTTGTCAATCTACATGTAAGGTATAACATGCTGGTAAGAGTTTAGCATCAAAATAACGCTGAGAAATGTTATCAGAGTCGACGTATAAAAAGCTGCTTTGAATCATAGGAGTTAAAGAAGTTCACAGGCAGCCCGCATTTTATGTAACCAGTACTCTCATCAACCATTAATCAAAGCCATTTCCAGAAATTTCTTCTCCACTTCAAATATTCCTAAACAATGATGATACTCTAGAGCTACAGTTTAGATTTAAATTTCTTACAGCCCAAACAGTGTGTACAGTGAAGCCAGTTTAAACAATGTTAGCATCATTCAAATCCAAGCAGAACGTCGAATAGTTCTTACATTTTTCAAGTCGACTTTAAGGTGGTGATTTTTTTTTTAAAAAACATAGACATGTGAGTATCCTAGGTTTAATAATTACACTAAAATCTTCCAACAGAAAAACTTGCAAATAAATTCCAGTATAACTATCACCATGCGGGGAATAATTTATTTGGCATCACATCGCAAAATGGTCATGTTGCTGTAATACTGTAGTGTAAAGATGTACAGTACAGTGTGTAGCAGTTCTTTTACACAGAAACCATAGTATTTTGTTGAGGGACAAAATTCAGTGCCTTCGAAACTGCTACGAAAACATTTGAACACTCAATCATCCCCGATTATTATGGAAAATTAAAACTTAACAGAAAGGTAACATTAAGGTAGGCCTATGAACATCCACTATATTCTGGTGCTAAACAGCTTTTCAGATACTATTCCAACTGAAACTAGATTTGTGTACAGTATGATGTTTATTTGCCTGCCGGAAGATGACCGACCGTTGCAACGCATCCAGTTGTTTACAGTAGCTTGCTTTTCCACAAATTTAGAACCAAAAGGGGCATTCTATTTGTATTCTACTTAGTACTGTATTTACATAACCACTATAGTGGCATGCATACTGCACACACTGTAAAGAACAGACCCGTACAAACATAATGTAGTGCTTAGGATCAACTGAAACACAACAACTCCCCTGACACTACTGTACTTCATCATCAATAGAGCAGAACTAAACACTTCAAAATGCCATGCTTATTAGAAAGAACAAATAGTTCAACTTTATAATTAGGTTCAAGATAACCTTGATAACCAAGGTAACTGTAACCTCAAGATCACCTTGTTCATCATGGAAATCATAAATCTATGTCATAACAACATTGCAATGTCAAGGTAAACTGTTAAAATCTTGAGGAGGTGACTATAGTTTTGTAGTAGGATAGAGAGAGGCTTGTTCACAACTAATCAAAGTACCAAGGACACTTTCCATTTGACTTGACTCAATGAGGCCATCACAATGAATTCATCTTGTCAAATGTCCACTCACTTTGAAAAGTTGTTTCAAACTGACTGTGTGTTGGTTATTGTTCTGCATTGTACTAATATGATATGCACATTCCGATTCCATTAAGGCAGCCATTTGTGATCTCACACAATACTAATGATGCACAAATTATACATTAGGGGATCACAGCAGACTGCAAAGCCTCTGGAAAGAGACTGCATACATAATTAACTTTACATCAAACAGCTAGCCTTAGGGGATCTACCTAGTCTAGCCTATTTTGCATATAAATAAGATTCAGATGGAAGTGGTTAATTATCATTAACAGGTAAGGTTAATTAGTTATTAGAAATTGTACACTTTTGCTGAGAGAACAAAATACCTCATCACATTCATATTTATATTACATTAAACTAGCAAGTGAATATTAAGTAGTAAATCAAGTAATAAACTGCATCCAGCTGCTTTACACTAAAGCTTGGTAGTTTTGTCAATGTTAACAACACAGTTTATTCGTTAAGTACTAGAAATCTTCATAGGGAGTATAGATGTTCTTGAGCATCCCAGTAAACCAATTTTTGTTTTCAAGAAAGATTCCTGTATAAACACTTCTAGACTGATTTTCAAGTACTACAACTTCATTTTTTTGCCTTTGAAAAGAAAAAAACAATTACAAGCATATATGTTCATGTTTCCAGGATACTGTGGAAACTATATTCAATACTTCTAAGTACATATGAATGCAGTTGTGTATCATGGTTAATACCATTTATGTCAGCAGCATTTTCGCTATCAAATCCAAACAGTCTTCTTTCTTTTTTTGTGTACAGCTTTTGGCAATAGATACATACTGTACTTCCCTCACATCAGAACAGTACTTCAGAACAATACTCGGACATTCAAAACACGTGTTTCTTAAAAAGTAGCGTTGTGCAACCTGTGGTCAACAAGTGACTAGAGGTCCCACCAAAAAGTAAGGATGACATGTCAAATGCTTTGGGTCCGCAAAAAAAAACTTTCATAAAGGGTCGGCAAAAATACAAGTGAGCTACTGTACCAAAGTCTGAGCCGAAAATCATACACACCATTAACAAACATTGTGTTCAACATTCTGAGCTAGTGTTCAAGATCTCTTGACATCTTTTCTCAAAACTATATTTTCCAAATATTGATTGACAGATTCGTTCATGTGCACAACCTTTGACTTATCAGCGCTGTTTACTTGAAAAATTTTGAATATTTGAGGTAGGAAGAAAGGTTGACTAACACTGTCTTAGATCAAATAACTTTACAACAGATCCACACCAAAAGTGAAATTTTAATGTACACAACCAGTCAAACGTCAAGAGTGCTCTTCATGCAAAGTAAACTTCCCTCAGGTGTAAATCCTGGGCAAGTGTGAAATTTTATATACCAAGGTTGTAATTAAAATAATATAGCATGAAGAAGTATCAACCTATGTACAAAGATATAGCTTTAATAACCCGACTGAAATTCTAGTGAACTAATTCACCATTAATGTTTTCAAGCTTCATTAACATACACATGCTGATTTTTAATATTCATCTGATCGCTTGCAGGCTACACAGATGTTGACTACTGCAGAAAAGGTTTTCTGATTTAATGAATGGTGGCGAAAATTCAATTCTGCGACCAATTCAGGAGCAGGGTCTGACAGAAAACTGGGCATGTGAATTGTTGTCATATATACTTCTCTATAATCTATTGTATAAAAGCCTTATTTTTTGCAAAGACCAAATCTGCCATCCAGACAACCTAACTCCATGTACTTGTTGTTCAATGGGCAACCTGGCAAACTCCTTGTGAAGTGCAAAGGAAACACTTACTGTACCCTCAAAACTAGCTGTATATTGGAACTACATATTTATTTATTCAACTGAATTTCTTTGCTTAAATTTCATATGCATTTAAATGGTTGGTATTTTCCAATTAATCTCTGACGGTTGTTACTGATTATTTTTGTGCTTTGGCCTGCAGTTTGTGTCCAAATGAGAAATGTAGAATGAAAGTAGTAGATAAATAAAATGAGATATTCTTTCTTACCTTTATCCCACCTGACATCTCCTTCTGAAACAGATTCTGCAAAAGGTGGCGTCTCAACTATCTTAATGTTCTCACCTGCAACGGAGAGCCAAGTAAAACCAATTGTGTTATTGACACAGATACACACATTACTTCCAAAATTGACAATGACAACATCAAGTTAGAAAAGCACAGTATGCCATTTCATGTGTCGTTAAATTTTGGTTTTCAATACAGCAGAGAACGTTTGCTTTAAAGTCCTCCATAAACAAAGAAACGATTAAAATAATCAGTAATTCAGACTGGTAATGTAATCGGTCATTTACTATCTTTGTTTTGTCTATATCATAAAAGCAGGATAATTGTGCCACAAGAAAAGGACATCCTTTTCATTCACATCAATACATTTATATGACATCACAGTCAGTCACGACAGCATACAACTCTTATTGGGACAGTATCCATTTTTGGAGCTCTCTTTAAATACTGCAAAACTGAGTCAAGCATTTTGTCTTAGCTCAGTAAACAAAACAAAACAAAATATTTCTGGGTAAAGAAGGATGGAAACAATAGTAGCTTCCACATTTAGAAGCCATAGCATGGATTATATCACACTAAGATTCTTAAAAAGACTTAAAAAAACAGAATTTGTTAATAAAAGAGACAAAATTGAATGCTGTATGTGCTGCAAACGTTGGCTTTTCAAAGGAGCCCAGGATAATTTCAATGAATGCTCGTCTTGAAATATAATCTTATTAGAAGAATCAAAGAGTTATGGTTTCTTATTTTAAAAGAAATGTATGCAATAGTCATAAATAATGAAATCAGTAAATTGAGTAAAAATCACGAAATTCTTACATAGTGAGACCGATGTTTGAAAACCTCTATGAGACCCGCCAAGGTCATACCTATTTACAGCACCGAGTGACAGACACCTGACCAAGAGAAATGAGAAAGGACAAATTAATTCACATTAATAGATGACTTGAGGAGACTTCAAGTGCTGATATATTATGTCATAGTATAACAGAAAACTGTAAATCTGAGGGCCCGGCTAGAAATGCTTTCATGGCTATTCGGATGTTCGTCTTTAAAACACACTAATTTAAAGCACACTTTATAGCACACTTTAAAAGACACTAATTTAAAGCACACTTTAAAAGACACTCATTTAAAGCACACTCATTTAAAGCACACTTTAATGCTTTAAAACACACACTAATTGCCTGAAATGCTCCTTTTAAGACAAAATTAATTATGATATCGGTTCCCCTCTGTACCTGTAGGAATAAATCACTAAATCCACCGTTAGGGTTTTATGAATATGTCTAGACTATGTAGAATACAATACATAGAATGGTTTCACAGTTAGGTTTGTGTAGTCTCTGAAACAATGACTTAACAGTTTGTGTACTGGACTATGAAGGGTTCGGTCACTTGGATTGATGAGTCAGTCACCAGTGCTTATAATGATACCCCAGGGGGATGGTTATTATGCTACTAATGAAGGAAGAACATACTAAGTATCCTACAGCTCATTTCGCATGCGATTCCCTACATGGTATTTTCGAGGAACTGATAGTTGAAATTTTCTCAGTTGTTACCATGTTACTTTAGTATTATAAGCGGTTATATATACTGTATATATACTGTATATTTATATATAGAAATACAACCTGGTCTAATAGCAATGGTATTTATGTCTCTGACAACATATCAACATTACATTTGTGGCTCCGGTCATGTTTTGATCACAATTTTCAGTATGCTATTAAAGTCACTAAACAGTTTGCAAACACAGTTTCCTTGATAGTAAAGGCTGGCTGTAAAATATCCACAGAGTTCTTGAACAAGCCATTTAGGTAAACTTATTAATCTCTTTCACAAACTTCCAATAGATGTGACATAGTCAAGAGCACATGCTCTTCTCCAGTGTACACTCTAACAGTCTGTTACCCTTACTTACCGTGCCTTCTTTCTACATGTACTGTACTGTATATATAAATATATGCTGCAAACGTTGGTAACTCGTATCTCAAATACACTTGTTGATAATTAGTAACAAGACTCAGGCAGAAATTGCCCTGTGTATACACAATCTCTTTATCGCCTCCTCTTCAAATGTAATCGATAAGATAAAACAGCTTAAACCACAAATCATCAATACTACCGTAAACTTGCTTGGATTTGCCTAGCTCTCAGAAGATTGAATCTCAAACTTAACTGAACTATAACACTGAGCAATGCAAAGGATCATACTACAGTACTGTATATATGTTCTACAACAGTTTGGAATTGAATGACATCAGTTGAAACTACTGTTAATGATATCAAGGATGAGTTGAATATTCATTAAGAAACAATGTATAGTTCTTACCTAACTGGTCTTGAGTACAAACAGATTTTGGCTGCATTTTGAGCTAGAAAAAGAAAGGGGGATAATATGACAAAAAATAAATAAATATGAAATATTTGTAAGAAAAGAAAAGTGTGATGGTGGGTATGACATCTAGGATCCATGTTATATTTAACAAACTTCAACCATGATACTCTTTGCAGCTTTTTAAATGATACACAAGTTTTGAGTAGGGGGGTTTTAACATGTTATAACTTTTATTCTCCGCGGAACCTCAGAAGCACTGTGCAAGTTAGTGTGATACTGCCGCGCCCGTTATATAAATAGTTTTATCAGATGTTTTTCAACATTACAGAAGTTACTTCTTACATTGTGTTTGATCGCGGTGCATTGCTCTAGGTCTGAATATGCCATGTTTACAACTTTGATTGTGCAAAACAAAAAGTTTTCTTGGATACTTGCCAAGAATATTTGCAAGGGCAAAACAGGTGTCAGGGGGTATGTTCTCTTTTAATTGTGTTGTGTTCAATTGTACAATCAATTGGCTGGTGAAAGTTACTTAAAGGCACGACGAAGACTGCTACGTACGTAACGTTAAGTGGCCTGACTGGTCTGTTTACAGATCATTATCGTTAAATATTTTTCAGAACTGGCATCTTGTTTCTTTGACCAGCTGATCAGGCACATTGACCACTGGCTATTAATAATAATGCGGTTTTTAGAACAGATTAATAAATCATCGCAAGTAACAATAAGTGTCTTTGTTGTGCAAAATAAATAATGTTCAATATTGGTTTGCTGTTATTAGCAATGAAGCTAAAGTTACCTGATATGCAGCTGAAATTACAAATATATATATCATAAAGAAAAGTTTTTTTAAGAACAGATTAATAAATCATCGCAAGTAATGTAGTCGCAAATTTCAAGAAGTGGCTTTGTTGTGAAAAAAAATGTTCAATATCGGTTTGCAGTGATTGGCAATGATGCTAAAATTTACCGATACCGATATGCCGGTGATATTTCAAATTTATATCGGCCGATACCGACATTGCAAATGATTATCTGCAAATTCTGCACAACACTAGAACTAACATGTACGTTTTTTACTACTCACAACTAGCACATTTTAGCACAACTTTACAATCTATGTCTAGTTGACAACCAATCAGAAAGCTTCTCTGAGGTATTTTCATCAAGTCTGCTACTGTACACTGAGTGTAAGCTTTGAGCGTCAACAAAATTGCATCCATGTCTCTAAAATGGAATATACTGGACCTGTAATTATTGAAGACGAGGTCTTTTTAAACATATTTTCACAACTACTGTAGCTTATGGATTGGGATATGTTACAGTTCTATTCCAAATCTTTGGAGATCTGTACACATGACAAATCATGCACATAAGGACCCAGAGCCGTTTCTATGGCACTATTAGAAGTTGTGTATACGTAGAGACAGGGTTCGCAGGTTTCTTCCGGGGGTGGAAAAAACCGAGGAATAAACCGCGGTTTATTCCACTCGGAAGAAATAGGTTTCTTCCAGTTTCTTCCGGACAAAATGGAAGAAACTCATTTTTTGGGGAAAAACTGTTGATAAAGTTTCATAACAAACTGCAATGATTTCTAACTATGTAATAAATGGACAAGAAGCACCTTAGTGTCATCTAGGTAGTCTATATCTAGGTTTGGAGCACATGACCTGCTTCCAGCATATACTGTACACAATATAGTACTAGGCTACTAGCAGCAGACAATTCAGGGAACCACTTTGGGCAAGCTATATTTTACAGACCAGAATGGTCCTGATTATAGCCCAGTTCTTAGTTAAAAACTAGTTTCTGAGTGGATGGGCGAGTGTTCTCTGGAAATTAGTGTAGGCCTACTACAATGCACACTCATTACTACGATTACATTGACCACTATGACCATATTTTGTGGAGATTGAACTCA
>KN889413.1:22846-43306 GCA_000934455.1 Apostichopus parvimensis | reverse complement strand
GATGATAAGTACCTGTAGTCCTTCAATATTGTGATTTATAAGCAAACATCTTTTGGTGTAGGAAGACAACCCAAAATTATAATCAAAACAAAAATATCATATGTTAATGGTTTCAATGGTATGCATTTCAGTCAGATGGTGGTAAACTATTTGTCTCTTTATCATGTATGTGGGTTGTGCTGCTTATAAGCCAATTTTCACAGTTTCTTCCAGTCTCTTCCGGTTTCTTCCAGTTTCTTCCGGAAGAAACTGGAAGAAACCCCGGAAGAAACAGGTTTCTTCCAGTTTCTTCCACGTCCCCGGAAGAAATAGGTTTCTTCCGGAAGAAACCGAACCCTGCGTAGAGATATGCAGCCTGTTAGCAACGATATCTCGTATATATGACAGTGCCCTCTTCAGAAACACTGAAAACCCTGCTTGACTGGTTTCCTTCATTTTATGCTGGTTTATTTTGCATTTTGCCTAAACAGCACTACCATTAACATAAAACATGTGCATGCTAAGTTCAGTACCAAGTATCAAGATGGATGTTTTAGGTTCAAACTTAAACAAACTGTAAGGCCTACTTCTGACATACAGTATATAATAAATCATTGAATTTCAATTCCAGTAGAACAACCAAATGCAAAAATGAATGAAACTGATTTTACCTTGAAGACTCCTGATCTTGCTTAAAGGCCTTTGGTTCTGCTGCAAAAGGTCAAAGAACAAAACTTTGTATTAATTAGTGTAAACTACAGACATGTCTGTCAGTACTACAGTAAGTTACCCTTCATGTCAAGGTAACTACTGTAGCATTGCGTGCTCCTGGGAATAATTTAGTACTCAAATGTTGTATAGCAGTTTTGAAGGCTGTGAACATTCCTTTACAAAATACTATGGTTACTGTGTACAAAAACTGCTATAAATCTTTGCACTTGCATAGCAATTTGCACAGCATTTTGCCCAATTTGCATAGCAATTTACCCAATTTGCAGCATTTTGCGATGCGATACGAGATAAATTATTCCCTGATGCTACCTCTCTTCTTCACGTATATTCCTTAGGCTTTGTTGATAAAATTAAATAATCCAACCACAAATATTCATTAAAGGAATATTTCAGAAAGAAAAAACAGTGTTCTTTATCCAAAATAATGTCGTTACTAGCATGTTGCATATTGTGGAATTTGTACAAGCAGAAAACATTGATAAATTAACAAACATTTCAAGGATACTTTAAATAAAAAACAATTTAATTGAAAAGTAAAGCTTCTTGAAGGACATCTACCATGACGACGACACAGGTCACCTAAAGTTTTATCTGGTAATACAACCATAGCTAGCCTAGACCAAGAACAATATATATTGAGATGGCAATTTTCAAATAAATTTGTTTGGACCTTACAAATAGCGGCACAGTCTCCCACCAGGAATATCCCTTTTAATGGAAATAATTGAGAATAAGGTACTTCATATTCTGTAGATCTTTCTAGACTTTGCACAAAGTATGTTGCACAGTCAAGTCTAGCCTAACAGTGTAGCTATTGTCCAATTGCATCAATCTCCAAAATTTGTTAATTGTTATAGTTAATGATTAGTTCTGTCATTAGTCAAGCATATATAACATCACACCTCACAATAGTGTTGTTAGGATGGGGGTTCCCATCTTCCCCCATAACTAATGAGTGGTGCATGTGTCTACTAGGATACACTACTAGACTCATGGGCAGGATGCCTACGTGTAGACCAGAGGTGGGCAACCTATGGCCTGTGAGCCACATGCGGCCCGTCAGTGATTTTTCTGCTGCTCGTGAGTTGTCTCAAGATAAAGAAAAAACAATCTATTTTACATCATCACAAAAAACGAGCTAGCTGCTTAGAATTTATCTGCACTAATGATGCTGTCAGGCCTATTATCCCCATTAATTATCGACTGTACTGTATTGACATTATGTTTCTGTGAATACAGATTAAGTACACACACCTATTGCTTGAAAGTCCTCGGAATCAAAGGTTTGAAATCAACAGCAGGTCGTTGGTTAGGTGCGGCCCAGTCAATTTTTCACTCCTTATATCTGGCCCATTCATTTAAAAAGGTTGCCCACCCCTGGTGTAGACCAAATATACGATGCTAAAAGTTGCAATTTACTTTCTGTAACTACTCTCCTTGGGGTTCCGACAATCTCATTCATTCCTATTACATGTTAAGAAAACTTCACTTATAAGAAAAAATCAGAGGCACAAGCTTTGATGGTGGAAGAAAAGTACTTTGATAAGATTATACATTGTGGAATGTTATTTAACTTTCTAACATATTTTCTGGCTATACTGTTATTCTTTAATGTTACACTGTGACCAGTGAAAGTTAAGAATGCATCATAATGTTCAGTCACATGGGCTGATGAATCACCAAAATGCAATGTACAGCTAATTACTCAAATAATGTACGTTGTCCAGAGGTCTGATAGCTCAAGACACATTTGGCAGGTGCATTAAATCCCCCTTAGAATTAGGATCAGGGACGTTGCTAGAGGGGGTGGGGTGTGGGGGGGGGGGTGTTGGGGGTTTCTCACCCCCCAATCTTGGTAAAACTGGCGATAGTTGGAAAATTGAAGTGCGACAGTTGTAATTTCCGACTCTCGCACTCTAATTTACCTAGGCCTATTCATATATTATTATATTTCTGTGATTGTGAATGACCTAAAAATTGAAAAATTTCGGTCAAAATTGACCTTTAATCAGTCGTATTTACCACGTTTTCCTTGCCACTTTGAGAAATTGTATCTTGCGATCCTTATACTCCACCATATAAAACTTTGTATGATTTTGAATAAAAAAAAAAAGCCTCATAGAACTACCGTACAACGTTCGCCAGATTCAATTCGGTTTATTTATGTACTAATTTTGCTATTGGGTGGGTTGACCCTGTTCGCTAGCTTCAACTAAGTTCAGTATATATCAGGGACGTAGCCAGGGGGAGCAACTGCCCCCCCCCCATTACAGTGTCGAAAAAAAGTAACAACTGTTGAGTTTTTTGCATGGTATTTTGTCAGTGCTCTTTTGATCTTGAATACTCGTCAGCTCCGTTCACTCGATTACAATCGTAGTAACATTCAGGCCTACTGCTTCAGCTACTTAGTTTGGCAGATGCAATTAGCTAAATTAATCCTAAAGCCTATTACCAGCCTACAGTTGGCCACTGCGTAATAAAATACATATAGCCTACTTTATCGCACTCAATGGAGAGTCACGAATCGTATGCACAACGACGACAACAACGTGCGTTCTCATCTTTTATATGATTTGTCATAAGTTGTTGCAAAAACAGCATGTTATGAAGCTAAGCTAGTAATCATATGTGATACACGCTTCCTATAAATAGTTATTACACTGCTAAATATGAAAGTTTATATTGTCCATCAGTTCAGTTCGTTAAATGTATTTAAATCCAGACATTGGACAATAAACAAGAATCATCCTACTACTACTAGTACTGGAAAGATTGTAAAAGAGCACTATGTTTGTCTTTCTGATATACTATGTAAAAAAACATGTAAAAGAATAATTCAAACCGGAAACAACATCTCCTGATAATATGATATCATATGATGATGAAACTGAAAAAACATTGCACCAGATCACATCTAAGGACCTTCAATTGTTAATTTAAATTATATTTAACTAGCTTATTTCATCACATCACTGTATAATGTTGGGCTTTCTTTGAGGCTGTGCAGATTAAAATTGCTACCAAACAAGAGACTACAATACTTGACTTTCAAACATGTTCGCTAGCCTGTCTAAATAGCCTAGTAGTATAGTCAGTATTGCTAATTTCGGAACACTGCCAATTTCGAACACCCCTAAGAAAAGCACGATTTCACCATGACAACCTACAGGAAGAGCCAAATTTCACCAAAAAGTACGAAATGACCCGTGTGCAAGTAAATACTTACATATTTGTCAATAAAACGACGGATATCTATGAAGTCTGTTATAATTACTGAAAGAGCAACTGCGCCACCAATTTTATCACCAGCGCCACACTGTGGGACTGTGTGTCCGAAAATTAGCAATACTCTAGCAAAGAAATACCAGTTCCACAATCACAAGAATCTTCTTGGAATACAACGTGAAAACAGTTTGCAGGAAAGAAAGTTTGGCCGTGTATCGTAATATAACACACTTCTCCCACCATATCAAGTATATTTTCAGGTGATTTATACCAGAAGATATAGTTTTGGGGTGTTTTAAGGCTTAGGTGTCCGGATTTGTCCATGTCCATGCTAGTATCATACATACAGTCACAAAATATTAATGCTTAGCCTAGGCCTATACCACACAAATTGTCTGTACCACATAAATTAAGGGGTACACACAAAGTTGCAACACCACCATTGCATGGAAGCGTGGAAGTTTGTTGTAACACGTCTGTTCGACACCATATCGAAGAGCCGCAACTACAACAGCAAGAAACCGTAGATAATGTGCTGCATGCTAAGGCATCAGTTAATGTTAACAACATGCGAAGTTGTCTAGCCTAACAACAGTAAGCAAGCATAGACTATTGTAACACATTACTAATACTACTAGGCTAGGCCAAGTCCCAGGTAATTAGAAGTGTAAGCCAATGACCAACACAAATCAAAACATCGCTAATTTAGAAATAATACAACAGGATTTTTTGGGGTACAAAACTGAGCTTGGATTTTCTCTTGTACTTACCAAAATCCGACAAGATAAGCCGCTGCTGGCGGTGAAACGCGGGAGAGCGGAAGGTATTCTTTGAAGAAACATCTTCTGCCTTCGTTATAGTACGATCATCCTTGATAATCCGAACATATGAAGACATGAATACAGGCCCCGAATAAGGTTCTGTGTTGCCAAATTTAAAAGCAAAATAATAAGAAATATTGCATTTCGATTTGCTTTTCATGTTTAAAAATTTGACAAATACTCTTAAAATTAAAAATAAGTATTATGTACATTCTAGAGATGATATTCAATCTTTTTCGTCGAGATCAATATTTTCAGTAAAACATACATATTCTAAGAGTCACAAATGTACTGAACTTGAAAAAGAATGTAGAAGAACCGACAACACCGTGAAGGTGACCTCGGGATGCTCGATTGATACCACAATACAGATGCTTACTTCATTGATACTACAATTAAGCTCATTTGTGACTAAATTGAGGCTGGGCTGACTCTTGGGTCAGTGATCGCTCCTGGGTCGGGTCAATATGAACCCTACGTACCCTTCTATTTTGAAGAATTGTGCGATTATCTGAGTGAAAATGGTGACGCGGAGGCGCGGGTGCACAAACAGCGCAAAATGTCACCGAAAAGGTTGTTCTATATGTGAGGAGCACCATATCCTGTCCGATCCTCACTATTGCAAGCATCCAGTTGATCCTGATAATAGCAACTGGACCATTGCAGAACGGTTCACAAATATTTTGGAAACACACTTATCACAGATCTTATACTACTACGATGGCACTATCCTGAAAAGAAAGGCTTTACCTATACTTCGATGACTGATAATGTGCAGTTGTAAACCGTTTCCCGGTTTAGTTTGGTTTTCTTTACGATATAACAATTCATCATTAACACAAACATTAGTAGTTACTGTTTACTCAGGCGCGTATCCAGGGGGGGCGTTGGGGGCGCCCCCCCCCCCGGGTAAGAAAAAGAGGAGAGTAAAAAGAGAGAAGAAAAAAAAGGGAAAAAAGGAGGGGGGAAAAAGAGGAGGAAGGAAGGGGAAAGAAAAAGAAGAAAGAGAGAAAAAGAAGAAAAGGAGTAAATGAGAAAAGGAGGGAGCAGAAGAAAATCGCCAGGACACTGGGAAGAGAAAGAGGAACAGTGACATAATTACAGCGCTGATCCCTATTATATACACAGGGTAGTCAATGACGGATCGAGGATTTCGGAAGGGGCGTGCGCCTCAGCCTACCCCTTACACCGACAACTCTATTTTTGACGTTTCCATATTCCCTCTCTCACTAATAGTATATCATGACGCGCGTGTGTGTATGGACGCCTTAAAACAATTGTACAACTGTGCTATGAAACCAAATGTGGCTGGTCTTGAACTCGACCAAGTCGTCGGGGAACATGGCGCATTTCGGTATTAGACCAAGATCTATATGCGAACTGCACTAGACATGTCCTTTGATGCAACACTGCCATCCAGAGATAAAAATGTTATACACCCCGACTTGAATGCTAATTGTTACCAGTGACGGAGCTAGGGGTATTGGTCAGGAGGGGCGAGAATGGTCTGTAGGGGCGCTTTCGACACTATCTAAGCGGAGCGCCACTACTGGTTGGCGCGTAGCGCACAGAAATTTTTTGAGTAAAGATACTCCCTAGATCGCCGGAAATGACCCTTTCCGGGCCTGGCTAATTTGCAGATAAACGAAGAATAAATAGGTGTCATCGCCAAATTACACCAACAAAATGTGACAAATGTCAATAAGTAGATGAGAGCGCAATAAAAAAGTCAATAATCTAGAATAAGTAAAAAGTGGTAAAGAGCTAAAAGGGCGCCAGCAGTCCATTTGAGTCCGGGGGGGGGGGCATCCGCCCCCTGACTGTATGGACGCTCCGCCACTGATTGTTACCCCAAACCTAGTACCGTAACTAATACAATGAATCTAAAAATTAAATTCCGCATGCGATTTGAGAATTGAGCACATTTCCTGTGAATATCATGCAGTGGATCCAAGGGCGTATCATTGCCGGGGAGGGGGGGGGGCGGACGCACCCATCACTTTTTTAGATTGTTCCCATCTGCATGAAACGCGCCCCATAACCCTTCGCCCACCCCTCTAATCGCTTCCCGATGAGTTACGAAACTTAATTAATGACGCATTCGCCCGTAGTACCAAGACTTTGACAAAACCCGGCAACACACCATTTCATCAATACCAAGTGACCGGGTTGTGTTTTAGTGACGTCTAAGATCGTGCACTGACCTACATGGAGTGTGACCACCCCCGATTTTGCAATTTCCCAAGATCAGGCCCCGAAAAATCCCAAGAAATCACAAAGACACTATACTGTATGGATATCTAGCAATATCTAGCGAAATCTATAGGGATGAAAATCCCAAGATCTTCCCTAAACTGAAGGCAAATAGAGAATCGAAGCCTTGCGTCTTTCGAAATGAAAAGAATGTGGGGCATTGCCAATAAACAGATGCAAGTTATTTATTTCAGTCTCATTTCAATTATTCAAATTTGTTAAACGAATAGCAGATATCACATCATATCAGTGAGCATGAAAATGGCGTTCCAGGATGAACAGCCTCCAAACTGTCTATGTGTGTAGTGTTCGGTTTCGGAAAAGTCTGGTATTTTTTCATTTCCTTCAACAAATCTATAGTAGCCGTTATAAAAGGCAAGTTAATATTTGTACACCAATACATGGGCGCAGATCCTGGCGGGGACAGCGGGACGCGTCCCCGCCAACTTTTTCAGTGGCGGGGACATGATATACCGTGTCCCCACCAATTTTTCTTGACCAAACGTTGCATTTCAAATTCCCCTATATTGAACTTTGGCGCAGTTTGGTCCAGCATTGTGCAAATGACATGTTATAAAGGACGAGAATTATTACTATTGACACTGTTAGGGGTGACTTCTCTTCAATCATGTGAAACATATACACGAGACCCTGATTTTTTTTTCTGCAGACGCCCATGTATTTCCCCAAACTAAATTTCTAAGCCATGAGATCTAAACCTGGGAGCATCATTGGGTCTGGGAAGTGTTATTTCCGGCGATCTGGGAGGTATATTTGCCACAAAATTTCTTGTACGCTACGCGCGAACCAATGGTCGCGCTCCGCTTAGATAGTATCAGAGAACAGAAACGCGTCCATACCATTATCAAAGACTGATCTGCGCCCATGCACCAATAAATTAACTGTGTCTGAATTTTCGAAAATTCCCTGACCAACATTCTTAAACATACTTCCCTCTACTCGTAAAATTTTTACCGGTCTGTTAGGGGTTGAAGGAGGTTTTTTCTATATTGCTTGTACACAGATGAAAATTTGTGCAACATATATGTTTTGAAGTGAATTTATTTCACGAGAAATGTGAATTTTCAAATTCTGAACAAATAATGGGCTTAAAGCCTTTAAAAAGTGGGGCTGACGGGTATTGTGGGCCGCGACGTAGAATGACCTACAAAAGCAATGATCCACAGGAGATGCGATGAGGTCGAACATGATGTGTGACTGGTGACAATCTTCAAAAAGGTTATGGATGGAAAAAAAAAACTATTGGGAAATACTTGGTTCTCTGCAGGCAAAAGTGTACATCTGGTTGGTCATTGTCAAGCCCGAGATGTGCCATTTCCGGTGATCTGGGGGGTATCAAAACCAGAAATTTTCTTGTACGCTCCGCGCCAACCGATGGTGGCTCTCCGCTTAGATAGTAATTCGCGCCCCCCGGGTTAGAAAATCCTGGATACGCCCCTGTTACTGGTCTTTGTACTTTAGTTACAATCAATGCCGAATACATCATCATATTTGTGATCACACTACTTTCACGTGGGTATTTAAACTTTACCTCTGAGTACTGGGCAAATGAACTTGATTACTAGGAGACAGTCTGTGCTATGGCCAGTGGCGGACTGGCCACACGGACATTTGGGCAATGCCCGGTGGGCCGGTTGGCCGGTGGGCTGGGGAGCCTGGTAAAAATTACAGCCAATTTTCACAGTAGTTAATAGAATACAGCCGCGCTGTGTAGAAATATAGTTTTTAACTGTGGGAATCAGCTCATGAAATCACCATGTTAGTTAGTCTGTGAGTTCGTAACAAAAGAACGTGCTATTGGCAACTTGTCGGTGCTAATATTTTTACGAAAAGATATACACAGGCGCGTAGCCAAGGGGGGGGCGAAGGGGGCAGCCGCCCCCCCCCCCCTTGAGCATATTTAAAAAATTTTTTTTTAATGTTTTTATGATATCGATAGTCATTTCAAAAGAGAAAATGCTAAGATGCAACTTACAAGGCCTGGAAAGTGCCATTTCCAGCGATCTGGGAGGCATTTAAGGCCAAAATTTTCTTGTACACTTCGCGCCAACTTATGGTGGCGCTACGCTTAGATAGTATGTAATGCCGTTTCTACGGCTCTGATAATTTTCCTACATTTTCGCCCCTCCCTTGGCAAATTCCTGGCTACGCGCCTGGATATACAAGTACTTTGACCCACGCATTCTGACACATAGCATTGGCAGAGAATACAGATATTATTTATCTGCACCTCGTCCTCAAGAAAACGAAATAAAAAAAGGTAAAATCTTATTCGATTATCACTCAGTAGCTAATTCCTGAGGGATTATGCATGAATAAAAATGACCCACATTAATGCAGTAGGGTGTTTGGTTATCAAACTTAGACGAATGTTAGTCGTCGACGAACACCCGTTGAGGCGTTCATGTTGATGTCTGGGGAAAAAAGGATCTTGGCCAAACTTGACACTAAAAATATCATTAATGGTGTGGCTGCCAGAAGTAGCGAACTGCGTAAGCTCCTACTCTCGTAGACATGACATGTGCTCGTGTTATTGAACATATATGTTTAAAATCCAGTCTAAAACATATATTTTGGCTATTTTTGTAAACATTTTTAACTTTTCTCAGTATAATCAAGTGCTGATGCTGGAAAATTATTTTTGGGTCTTTTTAAGGGATAATTGTAATAACCTACAACATTGAATAATATCGCACCCTTTTGCATCTATAGGCATTCCTTAACTTCAAAAAAAAAAATCTGAAGGGGCATCCCCTCCCCTTAGATTTCTCCCCAGGATGGCGATCACTATGTAGGCCTAAGTAACATGAATAATGGCCCGGTCTAGGTAAAAAATTCCCGGACCGGTCTTAAGACCCAGTCCTCCCCTGGCTATAGCACTATGACATTTGTCACTGACATCATGATCTTAATTGTTGAATAAATAACTATTACTGTAATGAACTTGAAAAGTACACAGTGAATCGCTGAAGTAAGGACGACTCCGTATGAAGGTAAAGTATCTTTCGTGACAATAAAAAATGGCCAACCGTGGCCGTCTGCTATAGCACACTGATCTATGTACACTATATCAGCGTCTGGCTACACAGGCCAATATTATTCCCTTGACGTTCCGCCCGGCAACATTACGTCATAGCAGGCGCGTAGCCAGGAATTTGCCAAGGGAGGGGCGAAACTGTAGATTCGGCATTGCAAACTATCTAAGCGTAGCGCCACCATGATTGGCGCGAAGCGTACAAGAACATTTTGGCTGAAAATGCCTCCCAGATCGCTGGAAAAGGCACTTCCCAGGCCTTGTAAGTTGCATCTTAGCATTTTCTCTTTTGAAAATACTAGCGATATCATAAAAAAATTTAAATTAAAAAAAAATATATATGCTCAAGGGGGGGGGGGCGGCTGCCCCCTTCGCCTCCCCCCCCTTGGCTACGCGCCTGCGTCATAGACGATCTGCGAATTGCTTGGCTTCCGAACGCGCAAGTAGTGTTGGTACCAGAGATTTCTTTGGCGCTATACAAAATCTTTGGTTGGAATCACTACAATACTTTTTAACTACATTACTGTCTGTGGCTGTGGGCAAATTTGAGTGCGAGAAAGACAGGGCCAGAAAGTATCGACAGCCCTATTTTAAAGAATTTACACTTTAAAAAACAAGGGGTTTAAATACCAACCAGCATCGACGTGCTCTTGTGACAAGCTGTGATATTGAAGGCCGAGGCATTGCAGATACACCAAACGTCCCGAACGTGTGGCTAGCAGGTCTTTGACCTCGGGTTAACACTTCCGTAGTATTCGTGTCCATAATATCAGACGACGTGTTCAACGACCAGCTATAAACCATGGTGATGTCGTGGAAGTACTTTCTGGTGTTATTTCTCTGCCAATGTACCTTTTTTAGCAGTTCTATGACAGAGAACTTACCTAATGAGCTGAAATGCATGGACGACGGATGTAAAGGTAAAATTTTGGCATTTGCAAGCATATGAAGTGTAACTTCAGATTTGATTTCTGTGTGATTGTGTGAACGTTAGTGCAGGCATAAAAGTGCACTAATTATCGATCAGACTAGTATTACTGTATGACTATGAGATACACTGAGCAGTGAATGGTAGTCTTAAGACTTTTTAAAAACTATTTTAACCTTTCTGAAACAAACATATTTGCTCAAATAGGACCAGCATATCTAGTCTCAGATTAATTAATAATATATTGCGTAGCAATTTGTGGTCGTAAATTAACTAGCTTAGCCTAAGTTGTTGGGTCATACTAATTAGCGTCAACAGGCCCATTTCACGACAACTCAAGACAACAAGTTTAAAATACCATCAAATACAATGGTTGTAATCAGAGTGTATCTGGAAACACGTTTAAAACTGACTGAAACCATCGTGCATACATATTTTTCACAGGAAAAATGTTTTTTACGTAAAAATAGTCAACTTTCTCCGTCCGTAGAATTGGACGATGTGATGCTATTGCGCTTGGTTTAAAATCGGGAGTCTCCCGGTAAAACCGGGAGAGTTGACGGGTCTGTTGTTGTCTTGAGTTGTCTTGAGTTGTCGTGAAATGGGTCTGTTGATGCTAATTAGTATGACCGAAGTTGTTTGTTACTTTAGAATTGCTTTAGAAAAAACATTAGTGTTTAACAATTGGAAGGTTGAAAAAGAGAACTTAATAATGGGCCTGACATAAGCAATTAGACAAATTAACATTTTAGCCTGTATTAATTATTATACTTGCAGACATATATTCAAAGTTGAAAGAACACAAACCATACCACCAAGACAACTTGTATGAATAGCAATATACCTTGTGGATCTGGTTAATCAGCATTAGTGTAGTTCTGATACTTCATTTTAAGATTGCATAATTACCAGTGATATATATTCCTGATTTCTGTTCAATATTTTTCAATCATCTTAAAGTGTTCAATTTGTTCAAAAGTCATGGCTAATTAATTCAAATTGACCATTAATATCATGTTTACTATTGTAGTATATTTCAATTGCTGCAAATTATTTGTTATACTTACAAAGCCTTCTGTTAACCTTCAGGAGCTATTTCTCAAGCGTGGGGTAAAGAGGTCTTCCAGTCTGAAGATGAAAATTTTCTCTCTTTCAAAAAGAAGGAGTTGATTGAAGTACTAGGCAAAACGAGTAAAGAAAGTGAACTTTGGTTCGCGAAGGTAAGTCCTTTTGATGAAAAGCAAACTCCCCTATATATGTATTTTGCTAAATTTGTGGATGCTACTTAAAACTTTATAATGGAAAATCACTTGTCTGTGTTTTTTAATGGTGTCTTTATAACTTTGGAGGTGTTGTTATACTAGTACACATCAACTGATATTATATTGCTGTAAAGGCAGGCATGTGACCATTTGTTCCCCTTTGGTTCCCATTTGGGATACAGTAGCACTACTAAAAAGAAGTATCTATCTATTCTCATGTGCACTGTGAACAATGCAGTCAATTGTTATGAGATACATGAATTAGTGATGGGATGTTTGTTTTGTTGAATGACATTGTTCTTCTCCCATGTTTTGGAAAATGGTCGGTCTTGTATTGTAAACCAAAACAGTGTTTTGATCTAGCTTATAAATTGATGAAAAGAACCAAAGATCTTCCATGTACAGCATTCCATGCAAGGTGTTGCATACTAGTGGAGTGCTTCTTACCACCTCACAAGGTACAATTTCATTAAAGAAGGTATGCCAGAGTTACTTTTGATTTTTCTCTTTCACAGCTTTTCCAGTCCGGTCAAAAAGGCTTCATCATCAAGAATCTTGTGGAGGAAGTTCTTGTATTCCAAGAAAATCCACCTTTAGTTGTACCGCTAGAGGTAAAGAAATCCAACCAACATTGACAAGCCTAGAAATTCTGACTATTTTTTCCCCAGGCTATCCGGACTATTATTTAGGCTATTCAAGAGCTTAGAAACTTTTGTATTAGGCGCTATAGAAATGTTATTTTTTATTTATTATTATATTTATTCTCTGGCTTAATGCCAGTGGATTTCATTGTTTGCCAGTAGAACAAAAAAAAAGCACTTGCATTTCTCTGCCAGTAGACATGAAGAACATAAACACATAAGTTAGTTAACAGTCGGCATTCCAAAAAGTGGTACGATTATTTTACGTGTAACGTAAGCCCTGTATTACCACTTAATATCAGCAAATATTATTGTACTACTGTACACCCATACGAGCCTATATAGTAATTGATGTGTACTGTAAATTAGGAAAATGCCAATTTTAGCCAGTGGATTCTTAAAGCACTTGCATTCGTTAGCAAGTGGGTAAATTAAATCCTGACCTATTTAAAGACAGTGGATGAAGATGGTGACATGAATCTAGTTTCTCAGAGATGCTGTGGGTTTTACATCTTGGAGTAATGTATGGCCTTTTTTTTTTAAATGTGAAATGCTCTTATAAATGGTAAATAAGTGTAAAATGAGCTCAACCATATCATTGGATAGCCACCCGACTTGAAGTGTAAGCTTCAAGGCTATTCAGCTTCCCCCCCCCCCCCACATGCATATATTGCTGGTTAGTATCATAACAATAACAGGTAATAATTTAGTGTTCACATTTGTCTAACATATATTATTAAGTCTCTGAATTTTGTCTCTTATAAAGTACCATGGTTCCTGTACAAAACTGCTATACATCTTTGCTTTTGTATAGCAATTTGCTCATAATTTTAATAGCATTTTGCGATGCAATACAGGATGAATTATTCCCCGAATAACCACTCTTCAGGCCGACAAAACTTTGAGAGGATAGGTTTGAGAGTTTCAGAAATGTGGAGACTTGCAAGCCTATGCAATACTTTGTGCTTGCTGGGAGAAATGAAGAAAGAAGAGTTACCATAAAATATGAAATTCATTTTCCTTCTTTTTGCAATGCAGGTTGCTTATCCTAAAATCAACCCAAAGGATGACAACCTGGTACAAGATGGAGAAGATACAAAAATACAGAATCCATCTTCTGACTCTCCTCCAAATGACAACCCTCAAGAGAGTGACACTCCTAGTAACCAAGTAGATGAAGGAGTGAATACAGATGGGGAAGAAGAGGGTCAAGACAAGGAACCCATCAACCAGAATGTGCCTCCTCAGCCAGATGGGGATGTGAAAGAAGCCCTTGCTGCCGAACAGGCTGCACTGGCAAAGGAAGAACTTCTTTCAGGTAGCGAAGACCCCACGGAGGAGGGAACTGCCTCAGGTAATGTTGAGATAAACCAAGCTGAGGAAGGGGACACTAACACACAACAGGGTGCTGGGCAAACTAATATTGAAAAGGAAACTGGTGCCGCAGGGCCTTCTAACATTGGGGATGTTGTCGTCGATCAAACACCCTCCTCTCCTCATGAGATTCAGATTAAGAATGATGAAATCAATGTCGATGAAAGCAAACATGAGGGATCTATTGCACCAAATCATGATGAAAAGCAAAGTGAACATGGTAATGTTGATTCTAGTAATCAGGATAATAATGCAAAAGAAAATCAAGTAGATCCTATAAAAGAGACAAATCCAATACCAAAGAGAAACAGAAGAGACAAAAAAAAAACCTTAACAGTTGAAAATATTGAACCACAAAGTGACTCTGAGCTAGTTCAAGAAATGGGCAAAGAGGGTGGGGAAACTAACAGTCCCAATCAGGAGGGTCAGGAGGTAAATAAGGACACTTTGGACTCTCAAGGAGAGATAAGTAATGATGAAAAGTTGCCAGAAAACAACTTGAATATCCAAAAGAACACTCCAAATGAACAGCCTCCTAGTCAGGATGCTGGGAACGAAAAAGCTCCACCAAATTTAACACACGAAAAGGATCAAGCGGAGCCAGTAATGAGGGCAGAGAAAAATAATGATAAATCCGTAGAGGAAGAGCCCATTGGTTTAAATGTTAAGAATAATGAGACCCCTGAACAAGCTATTAAAAACCAGGAAACCCCCATGGTGGTGGAGATGGAAGAAGTAGACACCAAAAATGATCAACTAGTCATAAATGCCATAGAGAAAGAGTCCAATCCCCCTAATGATCAGACCTCTAACCAGGACAGTGATAGTCAAACAGTAGACGTTAAGATTGTTGAACAAATGGCAGTACCTGACAAAGAACATAGTGAGGGACACCCTATCCAGGTACCAGTGACTGATAGTGGGGAAGGCCTTGCACCAGAGCAAGGGAATAATGAAGTCATCCAAAATGACCTTAAAAATAGTGAAGGTAACCAGGTCGATATTGAAACATCTAAAATAGATATAGAGTTTGAAAATAAGGGAGCTTTGGACCAGCCTAGCGAGTCACTTGAAGAAGAAAGGAAGCCACTTGAACAGGGAGAAGTGGCACCTGAACCAAGTAGTGAGCCTCAAATGGGTCAGGTTAAAGGGGCTGAGGAGGGTAGTCAGGAGGGTAAGATTGACATGCAAGCACCCGTGGGGGAGATGGAAGTAGAAACCAAAAGTGATCAACTAGTCATAAATGCCATAGAGGAAGAGTCCAATCCCCCTAATGATCAGACCTCTAACCAGGACAGTGATAGTGATAGTGAGCCTCAAATGGGTCAGGGACAGGTCAAGGGGGCTGAGGAGGGTACTCAGGGGGGTAAGAGTGACATGCAAGAAAATACAGACACAATACAGCATGATGTTCAAAATGAAAATACTGAACAGAAGGAAGTTGAGGTCAATCATGAATATGATAAAGTAGATTTGCAGAAACCAGAGCAGAATGTAAACACTTTAGAGGTTGAAGATCTTGTTGAGAACTCTGGTAATAATGATAAGTCAGATTCAATGCCAGAAGAGATAAACACTGCTGTAGATAACAACGAAGGGCCGAGAGGAGATGAAATCGCCAGTGCTTCAGCGACTAACGATGTGGAAGAAAACAATGAACGTAGTCACGATCAACTGGGAAAGGGTACGGAAGTAGATGGAGGTGGACCCGGTCAGGTAGTAGACCTGGAAACAGGTGAAGATGATATCAGGGGGAAAGAGACAGAGAGCTCTGAAGAATTGAAAGCACATCTTGATAATGATGATGAAGTTGATAAGGTAGATGGTACTCCAGCAGAAGAGACAGATGAGGAAATCACGAGTGATTCGTTAACTGGAGAAACCCAGCCCCCGATAGATGGGACAGAGGAGTTACCTTTAGAGGAAGTTGAACAAAGAGAGGGAGGTCAGTGATGTAAAGCAGCTTCTGCTCTTCAGTTGCATGCTGCCCTCTAAACCACATTTTCTTGCCTAATTCATTCAAACTCTTAGTCCTTCCGTCAAGGCATCTCTTTCTTCATCTCAAACAATTTGACTTACAAAGGGCGAGGTCAAAGTTGCTGAGGACTTTTTGCATTCTTGGAGATGGCTCTTCCGCTCTTTTCTATCCTTCTTGCATAGAACATTACATTCATGTCATACATTCTACAACGTCCCCCAACGACAAACGACAACAACCAAGGTAGCTAATCATTGTATTCATAGACTTCCAACTTTTGTTGTGCCCTCTGAAATATATGTTGTGCACATTATACAAAGAACTTCCAATTGAACCATAGCACATTTGGTGCTCTTTGGAACCCTGACATTACCCAGTCCATCTTTATTAAACAAACAATATTGCTTAAGAAGCTTTAGTTTAAAGCCTTCATACGTAAGGATTAAGGTCACCTCCTCCCTTGTGCCATTCCACTTCCTGCGGCATAACTATGTGACGACATTTTAACAAACTAACATCAAATTGTTATACAGGTATTCCCAAAGAAAATTAAGGTCAATGTCAACCGATATTTTCTTCATAAAAGTCGCTCAAGATGTTCATGGGATTCTTCTTTATTGCTTTCAACTTTCCTACATGACCTATCTTTTTCTCTACAACATGCTACTCTCAGACAACTTGCCTCTCGGCTCTTGGACAACTTGCTATTCCTATACGACAAGTAACCCCACAGCAGCAGCCTTCTACTCAGCCTACTTACTTGGTTTTCACTGCTTCACTTACCTGTCCAAGCTGCTTGACTTATCTAACACTCCTATAAACTTGATATTTATCTTCGCAATATTTCGCAGTTTGTAATCTTTTATAAACAAATGCCCCATGGGTAATAAACGACAGCAAAAGTCGAGAAGGAGAAAGAACATTTAGTTTACCTTGTAGAGATAATCAACCACTCTTACAACTTATAGACCATGAACAGTTTGCATGCCCTTGATCAATTAACGCAGATCATCAAGAAGTTGTCGTAGAAATTCTGTAGGTTTACTTGACATTCTTTAATTAACTTTAGATCATGTTCATCCTTTATGGTCCAATCAAATCCATATGTACATTGGGTACTTACCATTTTTACAGCCAGCTAAACCATTTTCACTTTCTGCTGGGTTAAGCATTATATTGAGATGAATTCTTAACCTATGAGTCCTTCAGTCTTAGTTTCATTTTTTTCTTCTTCAAAAATTAAATTCCTTCACAAACTTGATAGATTCCAACTATACTGTTTCCGTGAAAATATTTCACATTTTGGACAAGCTTTCTGTTCACTGGAGAAAATATTACCACCTGACTTTCGCAATGTTCTATTAAAAACAGTTGAAGGATTACATGACCACACAGACAGTCAGTTTGGGGTCAGTTTGTTAGTTTCCATGGCAACTGAAATCTGTTCTTAACTCTTGTTTGGGGTAGTGTGTAAATTGTTCTGATAATCAGGTCGTACCATCTGTAGAATTTTGTGAGTATTATATTATGTAACCAAGATGGTAAGTATTTTCTTTTTCTGCTCTTTTTCCTATATTTGAATCATGGGTGCGATAGTATGCAAGTGGGAAGATTTCTAAGACAGTATGGGACTAGTAGAGCTGTCTTTTTTCTCTTTTTTTTGGCCTCTTTGATTGCTTTCATCCATGGTATCATGTAAAATTATTATGAGTAGCCCATATATATACAATACAAGAAGCAGGAAGGAAAAGATGGGTGAAGGGAAATAATAGAGAAAAATAATGTGATTGCTAAAAAATTTCATTGTGACAACAGTTTAAAGATAACCTTTCAATACATGTTGCTTTAATATCAAGCACTAACCAAATTGCTTTGTGTAATATCAACACCTAAGGTGTGATAACTGGTTTCATGCTCAACTTTTTAACTGTTGGGCTTCATGCAGACATCGGAGAGGCAGCAATATTAAACCTACTTACTGCAAGGACATATTTGCAGGATGTCCATAATATATGCACAATATGAACACCTTAATATTAACGACTGTAGTGAAAGGTACCGATGGATGAATATACTAATAAACTGTCATCCATATCAGCACTTCTTAATGACTTTACTTAAAAGAGTACTTTTCCGGTTGGTTCAAAGTTGATATGAATCAGTATTGTCCCCAGACTGACCTGAAATTATCAAAGCCGCACCAAAAGTCCAAAACAAAAATGAAAAAATTCTACTTGAGCTTTGTTTGACAAAGCTAATTATGGTGTTATTGTCTATCCTGTCCGTTCCCTGACCTTCAGGATGTGGAATGCTGCTTTAAGGCACTGGGTCAACACGAAAAGCTGCATCAGCTGCAACTCTGCTGCAGCAAGGCTGAATCAATACCAAAACAATAGAGAATATTTCTGTCCTATGTAGCTAGACTGCAGCCCTCTCAGCATCCTACTTATGGCATGGTACTGTATATAACCTGTTCCATTTTAATGGTTATAATGTAATGATCAAATTTGGTGGGCTACAGTATGTTCAAACATTTAATCTTGTTTTTACTGCCTCTTACAAGAGTACCTTACCCCACCGGGAGAAATCAGTAAGTGTAAAGTTTATAATGACCCTTCTTGACATTTCCTTCTTTAACTTGGAGCCTTAGAACCTAGATAAAATTAATTTAGAAATTTGTAGTACATTTTTTAGCAATCTAAACTTGTGGGCACAAAAATATGATAATTCTTAAGCTCAAGTGTAGCAACTTTAGAATGTATTGTTCTTAGGTGGATAATTCTTAGATTTTGTTTACCTGTTTTATTTCTCGCACTTTTTGAGGTTGTTTTTATTTATCTTGGTTTAACATTCAGGTGAGACTGAGGTATCTCCTGGCACAGGAGAGGAGCATTCTGCGGGTTCAGCTGGATCAGACATTCAGGAGGAAGCAGTGAAGGACGAAATACAGGACAAGAAGCCAAATTACTTCGGTGTGATCCAGGATAATCTCATTAAGACTCTTAAGGAACAAGAATTTGCGGATGACAGAGATCAAGAGAAAGAAGTGAAGGAAGAATTGATAACTGATGCTCCTCCCATAGAAGAGGAGAAGAACTTTGAGGAGGAGGAGGAGAGGCGACAACTATCAGATGAAATAGCTACAGTTGATGGAGAGTCTGACACTGGTATCAACAGCAACCCTCAGGATAATGGCGATAGCTCATACCTAGACAGTTCTACTGGGAAGGAAGAGATAGAGCCAGTCATCTGGAGAAGTGAAGTTGACGAAGGTTACGACTCGGGAACTGATACGGAAGATGAAGCAAATCCAGAAGAGATTGCACAAGAGCAAGTCCAAGCGGAATCTGATGGAAGAAGCAATGAAGAAACACCAGAGGAAAGAGATGAGTCCGTAAACGACAGATTTGAAAATCAAAGTCCCGAAGAGATCCAGCCTACCCCTCAGTTCGAAGTGATCGATGGTACGACCATCTACTTTGACGACGAAGACGATTTCGTGTTCGATCAACCGGCTAGTGGGGGCAGCTCAGACCAACTACAACCGAGCCACAACCTGCCGGAAGGAGAAGAAGAAATGAAAGCGACTCCTCCTCTGTCAGACGTGAACACAGGCAAAGTGGATTGGGATCCCGAGCCAATGGGAGACGAGTTTCTATCCAACAGTGACGACCTTGCCAAGGCGAACGTAAAGTTTGACAGTTGGCTCCGCGCACCCGGAAATCTGATCATCCTGTTACAAGAGCTAGCTGCAGACAACCCTGCCATCCGGGACAACGACCCTGCCCTGCACAAAGAACTGAGTTTAATGATGAATGATGCCCAATGGAAGAAAAGGATCATGAAAAGGATGTGGCATTTCTTCAGCGATGATCCACTCGCCGAGAGACTGTTTGAATCTTCTGAGGGGAGAGATGAAGGAATTCCGGAAGAGGTTAACAAAAATGGTGACTATGATCCGTCTGATCCAGCTCATCTGTTGCTGCAGGGAGAGAATCTTGAAGAGCGGATCGTTCTCAGTGATCCTTACAACTTTGAATCTAATGATGAAGATGATGTCGAGGAAGAAGCAGAACTTATCGAAGAAGCAGACCAGATCTTATCACCACCTGTAGAGGTAAGTCCTTTCTTATTTGGAAAATTATTGGATTTGTCATTTAAGATACCAGTGGGATGGTCCATTGGATTAAGGTGGGCACAATCTCGGCAATG